>OW203764.1:24723435-24915753 GCA_934045905.1 Leuctra nigra
GTGACCTTACATTTCAATGATAATAACTAGCTTTGATTGGTTATGGGACATGACCAGCAGTCATTCAAATTTGGTCAACGTTCAAGTTTTGTTTGGCCGAGCGAGTGTACATCATTTTCTCGTATATCGAAATTTTCTTATCAGAAATAGATATCAGAATAATTCTTTGCTACGAGAAGACAAATATAATGTACATAAAAAGACCCGATACCTTTATAATACCATTTATACGAAGTATGTACACATTTTTTACAAATTGTCAATCGGCTACTTGGAAGCAAATCAGCTCAATAATCACTGTTGACCACAACAAATGGAGCTCATTCATGTAGATTGTACACGTCTTCTCTTTTGGCACAGATATAATAATTATCATATTTACTCAAAGCTATCCGTTGATTCCTGGAGTTCTCCTTAAAATTGGTTCGCATTGGATCACAGAACTTCATTGAAATATGGTAAAAACGGAGTATGGGCAAGTGCAAGGGAAAATGTGTAGCAAGACAGAAAATGTCATCAGCAACCGGTCTCATCACAATCATACTGTTTTATTATGGGAGCCTGTTCAGGCGCGTAGGAGGGAAATAAGAGGGATTACCCCTCCAATCAAGCAGTCAGAACCCTCCGTCAAAACACAAGACCGTTCTCGGTGTTGTCAGAAATAAGGTTTGGCAGCCAAATGTCTGATTGATCAATTCAGCCCGAAGAAAGGGCAGAGAGAGCCAAGATCGTGCGTAACTTTGACTCATAGCAATATTACTTGGTGGCATTAGTATGGTACACTCAACAAATGATAAAACTGTATTTGAAAGAAACGGATTTCCGATTGGCTGAACAAATGTGTCATCTACCTCTAGTAGATGAGCTCTGATTTCATTGATAATAACAAGCATTGATTGTCAAGGAACCTGACCAGCAGACTATCAGTTTTATTCAAATTTGTGTGAATACAGTTTTATTTGTATGAAAAAACAGTAATGGAACCAAGGATGGTTCGATAATGTTTCCATTAGCCTTGTTACCATTACGATGTTGTCATGTCAGTGAATATTTCTTATTTTAAAACGCCAACTAGTTGATGACCCCTAGATCTAAAGTTTAGATGACATTATCAGGTCAGAGGCGGCGGTATTTGGGCTATTATTGTTGATCTTGGCGAACTAAAGCACAAAGTTTTACAGCGTTAGTTGTAGTTGTCTCTTTTTCGTCCCTGATGCCAATTCAGTTGGTGTTTTTCTACGCATGAAGATGTAGGAAAATGAAGATATATTTTGGAAGCAAAACATCATGAAATATTTGGGTGTTCTTGTTAACGGTTTTATAAGATTTTTTTTCGAAATATATTTTTTGCTGATTTTTTAAAATCAAAATTGGATTACCACAAATAATACATTATTAAATTTTTACCTGCGCAGGACATTACGTTCAAATTATTTGTTACATAATTAATTATTCGATCAGTAATAATCTTACATTTATCAAACTGTTAAAGTTATCACCCCCCCTCATATTTCATCATCATTTTCAAATTTTCAATTACCGAAGCGAAGATCATTATCTTTTAAGGCAAATTATTATTCTTCTGCTAGCATGTACGAACAGATTTTGTAACTTTCCAAAGAAAACAATAAATTGTAGAATATGTTTAGCTAGGTACTAAAAATTATTTACAAATACGCATAAAATAGCCAGTTTGTGAGAGCAAATTATCTTGTATCTAGCTATTGTGCTTGTTGCCTCGCGTGAAACAAAAAAGTTATGGCCGTTGCTCAAGAACAGGCGGGAGGATTTTGGCACCTCGAGCTCACCTTGAACAGAAATAATCTCTTTTCTATAAAGCTTTAATGCGAGCGTCTCTCATCACGATACAGCACGGGGAGGAGCAGCGCAATTAATTCATAATTTGTCACTAATTAGGGAATTACACATAACTAATTAGCAAAACATTTGTGTGGGAGTTGAACTTCAAATAAATGGGTTGGAAGCAATTGCACTTTCACACTTTTTTCCCTCACTGAAATGGATTTTGCTCACAAACCAGTAATAATAATAGAAGCGTGAATAGCTAATTTACTTGAGAAAATACTTCATTTATGGGGTACGATGTTTTAAAAAGCTGCGAAAGTCTACTTAAAAGCACAAAGCTTTCCATTCATGTTCACCCGACTTTAAAGTGGACTTACTTCTCAAGCTGAACAACGTACTTTTTCTCTCGTGTACATATAGCCTGTCGATGGGTGTTTTCTATTTACTATCAACAGGTTGACAGCACAAAAACAATGTGTCTTTGGAGGCTTCAGTATCCATCCAATCCTTTGCCATCCACCCTACATATAAATGTTACTAACTATAGCCATTACTTGATCTATGATCCAATCAGGGGCGTAGGAACTACTTTCATCATGCGGGGGGGGGGGGGGGTATTACGTCACCCGGGGGGGGGGGGGATCTGAGGGCGAAGCCCCCCAGTTGTAAAGCAGGATGGTTTTTATCATTTCAACAATTTAACAGTGATTCTGGGGCTCTGAAATGCTCAAACTGAAGCAAACAACCCTCCAGTTTTGCCCCATCAGGGCGTTTTTTTCGAATTTAAATTTAAAAGTGATTGTGGGATGCTAAGCTACTCAAATTACAACAACAACCTCCTATAGATTGTTGACCCCATGGCGTTTTTTAGAATTTGAACAATAAGTGATTTTTGGACTTTAAACTTAATATTGTTAGGTGAATGAGGGGTCAAACTGCTCGAGTGGGGGGGGGGGGGGGGTAATCCTCCCATCCACTCCCCTTCCTACGCGCCTGGATCTGATCATCAGTGCAGATGATGATACATCATTGCGTGACCCGTATTATTGCAGTACATTGAGTTTTCATTTATTTCGATTCCTACATCGGTCAAATAAAAATTCCTAATATGTATTAATATATCTTGAGAGCTAGACTGGGGCTATTTTATGGAACATGGCCAAATGTCAGAGTTAATTGTGCTGCATTAGAAAACATTTCGGAGGTTTTTCTTAGCCGCATCGTTACAACTTGATGAGATTCCTGAGCTGAGTGCCCAATGTGTTAAACCCATACACCAACAACATACAAAATTATGTAGCTCGTTCCTCAACTAAATGTCTTTTCGCCCCCTCCATACACGAACAGATGCGAAACGTTCGTATGACTCAATCGACTCATATTGTAACTATTTTAATTGGTGAAAACATGATACGTAACATGCGAAAGCATGAGAGCATGGATTGTTTGCCGGTCGATCTACAAATAGACAAGATATTTCACCTCCATATAATATTAACACGTCACTTCCGGTCGTTTGCGGCGTCGTGTCCAGCGCGCGAAGGATCTCGGGAAGAAATACCTCGAGTCAATCAGAGAAAAACATTGCCTCATCTCATCTGCTATCTGTTCAGCTTTGAATGGAATGTCTGACGCTTACCAAGTTACCGATGATGAGGTGATGAAAGAAGGAGATTAATGCTAGGGATCGTGGAGCAAGCTTCTTTCTCTTCCATACTTCTAATACCTGTATATACCTAATTGTTTAATTTACAACTTGTTCTGGCTGACTTACGCCGATAGTCTTTAAATTTTGTATATGATAGAATTATTGTTTTTATTTTGAATTATTATTAAATCCTGTTATAGGAATGTGATATTGATTGACCTTCCCCCCCCCCCCCCCCCCCCCCCAATATCACATCTCGTCACCAAATTATTACCATCTCCATACAATATGCTGCACCACATAATATGACCCCTTCCCTTAAAAATGAAGACCCACGTCACCTAATTTCGATTTGCACATACAATATTTTGATTTTCCAACTTGAGTCGCTAAAAATCACTGTCGACGATACAGCCTACTAAATGTCGTAAAATCACAAAATGTTTACGTAAATAAAACCCCATAAAAAACACTCCGTGTAAAAATACCAGCCAAGTCTCTACAACTAAAAAAAATTATGAAATCTAAAAAATTCTGCACTGAAAAATAGTGATATCAAAAATACTTGGCGCATCGTGTATACATAGTTTAGAAGTATAGACCAGATAGAAAATATACATCAAATATACATAATACATGTAGTATACCTATTATGCCCTAAAAAAACGATTCGCCAAGTATTTTTTGATTTTCAAATAAAGTTTTGACTTGGACCATTTTTTGATATCACTACTTTTCAGTGCAGAATTTTTTAGATTTCATAATTTTTTTTAGTTGTAGAGACTTGGCTGGTATTTTTACACGGAGTGTTTTTTATGGGGATATCACTCCTTTTTTTAGTTTATTCTTAGAACTTGTGACAATTACTAAATCCATTAAAAATAGTCGCCATTGACAATTTGGTTTACTAATGAAAATCTGCGTATGGTACTATATATTTGCTTTAAATGATCTTTCATGAAGAATAGCAAAGGTTTCATTCATATCAGTTAACCGAGTTCCGAGATATGGCAACACTTCGGTTTTCAAAATGGCTGCTGAACTTACTGCACTGCCACAAAGAATGTATATCTATAAATGATGTGTATCATTTTAAGTTTTCTGAATATGTATTCATTATATAGGAGGGGATTATAATAATTTTTAAATTTGAATGATGTAATTTCCGGTCTTATAAATAGGAAATTTCTAGTGTGACTGTTCCCATTTCATAGAGATGACCTTCCGAATCGTTTGGCGGTAGTTTCACAGGCGCGTAGGAAGGGGGGGGGGGAGTGGGGGTCAATGACCCCCCACTTTTCATCTTGACACCCCCAGATATAACCCCCAGATACACACAAATTTTGATAAAGAGATCCAAAAATGCACAAATTTGCTCCATTATGAGGTTGAATTCTCAAAATTTTCCCAAGTTTTGCAAAGCTAATTGAACAGAGGTATTATCCAATTAGACAATAACTCATTTGTCCAACATGATCATCCTCATGAATACAATTTAATAATTACACGTTAAACTATGATACCGAATAAGCACCGTTTTCAAAGCAATTCCAAAATCTATTCTTAATCGATTATCTTTAGGGATTTTATCGAATAACAAAATTTACAGATTATAATGCATTTTGTCAAAGTTTCCCAAGAATATTGCATATCACAAATTTTAAATTTCTTTGAAAACGATGCCAAAATAGCTTCAAATTCGATTCTTTTGCATCAAAAACTCAAAAAATTCCCTGCGGGACCAATGGGGATTCTATAAAAACAAATAGTTACAGTTATATTACATTTGTATAAAGTTTCCACAGAATATTGCATTTCATACATTTTAAATTTCTTTGAAAAGTATGCTAAAATAGCTTTAAGCTCGATTATTTTGTATCAATAACCCAAAAAATTCCCTGCGGGGCCAATAATGGGTGTTAAAAACAAATAGCTACAAATTATATTACATGTCTTAAAGTTTCCACAGAATATTGCATTTCACACATTGTAAATTTCTTTGAAAAATATACAAAAATGATGTCGTGGACGTTTTCGGAACCATCTTGTAATGACATGGCAGTGGTGACGGTTTGTTCCGTTGGAGGTGCTGGTGGCCCTGATAAGGGCCGTTCGCGACGTTTCGAAGGATGTACTTCCTTCATCTTCTGGCGGTTGACTGTTGACTGCTGGCAGTCAACCGCCAGAAGATGAAGGAAGTACATCCTTCGAAACGTCGCGAACGGCCCTTATCAGGGCCACCAGCACCTCCAACGGAACAAACCGTCACCACTGCCATGTCATACAAAAATAGCTTCAAATTCGATTCTTTTGTATCAAAAATTCAAAAAAGGCCCTGCGGGGCAATTTGGGTTGCGGGCTTCCCAGACCCCATTGTAACGACGACTACTTTTCCTCACATTCATTGATCCCCATAATTTTGACCCCCCCACTCAAAATGAAGTTCCTACGCGCCTGTAGTTTCATACCGATCAGTCAACCAATTTTCAAGATATGACGTTACTTCCTGTTTCAAAATGGCTGCTGAAATCACTGACCCCTTGAATTATAATTTAAACATGATTACATTTTATTATAAGCTGTCTCAAATAGTATATTTATTGTATCAAAATGTAAATTTGTGAGATTTTTAAAATGTGTGACGTCATTTCCGGTTTCGGTATGGGAAACTGCAAATATTATTGATGATAATACATAAAGTTGACCGTCTAAATTGTTTAGCGCTTGTTTCGTTCAAATCTATTTAGCCGTTATTGACATATGATGTCACTTCCGGTTTCAAAATGGCGGCTTCCGGTTGGTTTTATAATAAGTCAAATGAGATATCAAAAGTACATACGTTACATAAATAACAAAATAATCGGATCAAATTTGTTGCCGAAATGCCAATCGATGTATTTCAAATTTCATGACGTCATTTCCGGTTTCGTTAACATAAATTTTAGTCTGTTGCTATTGATAATCCATATAGTTTACCGTCTGAATCGTTTGGCGCAAATTTCGTTCTGATCGGTATAGCCGTTGTCGAGATATGACGTCACTTCCGGTTCCAAAATGGCGGCACAAAAAATTAATGGGGTGAAGGTTAAATCAGGCGCCAAAAGTGCACACGTGGTAAAAATGTGAGATCAATCGGTTCAGCCGTTTAGGCTGTGGCCATGTTACCGGATTTGAATTCCAGGAGACTACTACTACTGAGATTATTATTATTATGAAAACCGCCCTAAAACACTGTTTTCACGGCCCTCTAGCGCGCAAAGGGCGTAACCTATTGTTCCCAAATTTGGTATATGTTGTAGGGTGGGCCATAGCTCGAAATTAAGATATATCGCAACAATGTGAGATTTTCCAATTTTAAGATCCAGTAGGCCGAAAATGCCACTTTGATGCTTACAGTAAAAGTGGGTTTGCTCCAGCCTTTATATGAGAGTGTGCGCGCGCCGTAGGACTTGGCTGGCGTGGAGCGACCGCTCCACTAGATAATTTTATGAAATGTGTGTTAGGGAAGTGAGACGCCACATTTTTCTTTACCCCCCCCCCCCCCCCCATCAAACTTTGTCACAAAATTGCTTAATTAATTCATGAACGCCCCCGTCCCTTTCTCTTCTTCATAACACCCACGGTCTGAGCATAGACATTTATACTCACTGAGTATAAATGTCTATGGTCTGAGCATGAACTTATATCTGAGATTGTATAGCAGTTCTCATTGGCCGGTTTTTCTCATGGAGTGATTTTTGCGGCTTATTTTATCAGGGTCTACTGTCCATCATTTTCAATTTCATTCATACCTATAGAACATGTTAGGACTAACACTAAAGTTGCAAAGGGATTGATTTTTAATTGAAAATACCACACACTTCCTGTTTATTCAAAGTGAGAAATTAGAAGTTTGAACTGTTTATTTGGTACGTTTCTGTAATCTGAAAGTTCTTCTGCTTTATTGGTTTGTGGCGATGAAATATAAACAGAGAGACTTTGACTCAGGGCCAGAATCCAAGCTTTACGTAGTTATAACCATTTTTAGACCAGCAGATATGAGTGAATACATTTGTGTAAACATCACACGCGATGTAAACGTAAGGTCAAGGTGCTTTACTCACCGTCCATTTGTAACGAAGGTAAGACGTGAAATAATACATTGGAGAGAACCGGGTCTCAAACTCAGGACCTGTTCATCTTTGATGAAGTTACAAGTCAAGCCACCATTGAGTTTATTGATTCAATCGATACATTGTCAATCATTTGCTGCTGCCACCGTTGACACGCATCTGTATGTCCAATTAAATATTTTCTCATTTTAATTTCTTATGGAAGTCTCTTGAAGATTAGATTTCAGAATAATATTTATTTATTTTATGAAAGTTGAGATGTTGCTGAACAGAGATGTGCTATTATTTTTGTTGTGGGATCATGGAGTTGTAATTTGGTTCAGTTACAAAATACAATTCCATGGTGGGATGAACAATTTTCAAGGAATTGACTTACAAAGTTTGAAAGTTTTCTTTTATTTTAAAACCGGAAAATTGACAATAGGTCTGTTCGTCGGGGTGTTCTAACCTGCTCGGAACACACCGGAAGTCGTCACGGAAAAGTTTACTTGTACCTATCCGTCGAGTTTTGATTCGTAATTCATGCACCTAACATATTCAGTGACGTACTTCCGCCTGCTCCGAGCAGGTTAGAACACCCCGACGAACAAACCTAATGACATCACAATTTGCTATATTGCCATGGCAACAAAGCATCACCATAGCAACACATTGTTGGAGACTTGGAAATGGTACATCGTTCTGATTCTTGTTACATGCAGTTTTTCCCGCCAAAATATCCCATGATTGAATTTGATTTTGATGAATGAAAATTTTAATTTTCACGGGAGATAAGTGTTTTAGTAATTATTATTTGAGTTGATATTTATAAATTTACTATGACAAAATAACACGAGACTTCCCTATTCTATATTATTGAGATCTTTGAATAAAAGCTCTATGTCATCGTCTTTCAATGAGATGAACCTATAGACACACAACATGCTACCCTTTGATCTGACTTCGTAGCATTATCTGTAAAGTGTAAATGTAATGACATTGACACTTGTGTTCTGTGCAGGGGCAAGTTCGGCACCGTGTACCGCTGCACCGAGAAGAAGACTGGCCTGCAGTTGGCGGCGAAGTTCGTGTCATGATCTGTAATGACACTTGTGTTCTGTGCAGGGGCAAGTTCGGCACCGTGTACCGCTGCACCGAGAAGAAGACTGGCCTGCAGTTGGCGGCGAAGTTCGTGTCATGATCTGTAATGACACTTGTGTTCTGTGCAGGGGCAAGTTCGGCACCGTGTACCGCTGCACCGAGAAGAAGACTGGCCTGCAGTTGGCGGCGAAGTTCGTGCCGACGCCTCGCAAGGAAGACAGACGGAATGTCGAACGGGAGATCGACATCATGAGATGTCTCCAGCACGTCAGACTGATCCAACTCTACGACGCCTTCGACAATAACAAGACGATGTGTGTCGTCCTAGAGCTGTGAGTACAAACAAACAAGCGGAGGGGAAACGAAAATATCTGGTTCACGATCAGTTTTATTCAGGGGCGAACATTCAAGCAATGTTCAAAGATCCAGCCCATCGCAAGTGAGAATCACACCTAAGCTAGAGCCGTAATCCTTATAAAGTGTAATCATAGAGTAATGTATGTCTGTATAACTGTCTGTCTGTCTGTTGACTGTCAGACAGTCCTGAAGAGTATTGATGTGTTGACTGTTACGCTGTAGTTACTCTTCAGAACGGAAATACAAATTATTAAATCTAAACATATATTGGAGTAAAGTATGTCACGCCTCAGGGGTGGAGGGGGAGTCTGTTATGCTGTGACAATCTGTAACAGGGGGAGGGGGGGGGGGGCGGACAAGCGTGATGTCACAGTGTGTTGAATCTATTTTGTGATAATTTGTACCTATGTTTCAGCAAAAAAGAAATATCACATTTATTAACTGAGATTTGAATTTTCCCTCTCTTCTACCAATTTTTTGTTTTCTCATTCTTTGAATGTAAAATTTTGCAATAAATCAATAAAAAGATTTCAGATTTGTGTTTTCTCATTCTTTCAATGTATTTATTCTTTGCAATAAATCACTAACTTTAGTGAAAACATTAATTTTGTGCTTCTTGTGGTGGTTGGGGGGGGGGGGGGGCGTCTGCAGGTGTGACATACTTTTAAGGGGGTTTGTAAAAAGTGTGACAACTTGGGACAAGGGGGGAGGGGGGGGGGGGGTTAAAAAGTGGCATATTTTGCGTGACATACTTTATGAACAGCTCCTTAGTGATAAATTTATAGTATTTTCTCTAAAGTGTGTTGTTTTGTCTATGTATTACTAGATTGTTATGGGAGTGAGCTTTCTAATGTGACCAAGATATTGGTTATTTTTCCATAAGTTTCTGAAGATCAATTTGTTTCTGTTGCTAGGATTGAAGGTGGTGAACTGTTTGAAAGAGTCATTGACGACGACTTCGTGTTGACTGAGAAATCCTGCACGGTTTTCATGAGACAAATCTGTGAAGGAATCGAGTTCATCCACCAAAACAACATTCTACATCTTGACATGAAAGTAAGTAGGCAGAATAAGTATAACAAGTGTAGATGAAACAATGATGCAAGAAAGTCTAACGTTTCTTCCTTAATTTACAGCCTGAAAATATTCTATGTCTTACAAGAACAGGAAACAGAATCAAAATCATTGATTTTGGTTTAGCTCGGAAATATGATCCACAAAAGAAACTTCAAGTATTGTTTGGAACTCCTGAATTTGTGGCGCCAGAAATAGTGAATTTTGATCAAATTGGATTCGGCACGGACATGTGGTCGATAGGAGTTATATGTTACGTTTTGTAAGTATCACTTCATTTAGATAATAAGTAAAAAGACATTAATATAAAAACATATTTTCATCAATTAATCATTGATCAATTATTCTTATGTGATTGCAGACTTTCCGGCTTGTCTCCTTTCATGGGAGAGACTGACATAGAGACCATGGCGAATGTGACAATAGCCAAGTATGATTTCGAAGACGACGTTTTCAATGAAATATCCGAGGACGCAAAGGACTTTATTCAGAAGCTTATGATAAAAGATAAAGAGTAGGTGATATTTCAAGTCATTGCATGATTTTCAGAGCATTTGCAGATTTGAGATGCAACGCATTTTCTGTTGCACTATCAACGATGATATTTGTTTCGGAAAGCATGACTGATTTTTTTCCGCATCGTATTTTTTTTGACAAAATTATACTATGCGCTCTATTTTTTGTACATAGATGCAGAAGGTATGACAAAGGCCCATTTTTGTGTGTCTTTTTGTCTAATAGTAGAACAATCTCCGTAGTTGCATGGACGTGGCTTTTATCTAACAAATCTGGATTGAAAAGAGTGTCAAGCACTTTATATAGATGCACACATTTTATTATTAAGTTTTATATCTTCATTCACAATTATTGTATAATTTTACATTTCAATGATTTTCACTGATGTAGACATAGAAAATGAATTGGAAATTGAATTTATACTTTAATTTGACTCATGCACTGGATATTAATATTTGATTTCTCTGTGACTGCTGGTTTTGTGGTTGGTTGATTAACTTTGGGTCTTTGTCTGCCTTCCCTTACAGTCGGCGAATGAGTTCGACGCAATGTCTGGCACACAGTTGGCTCAGGAGGAAGCCGGCGCCTCCACCAAAGCTAATCACCCCAGCAGAAGAGCTCGACGTCTCCAAAGATAACTTGCGCTTCTATGTGGAACGATGGAGCGAGAATCCCAACAGTCCTTATCTCTTTGACACCTCCTCCCATGTGATCGCCCCCTACATGTTGTCGCCGAGAAGTTCCCTCCTCGAGCCCGCGATCTCGCAGCAATCCTTGCGAGGACTTTCTCCGTCTCCCTGCGGATCCTTGTCCAGCTCCGTGGACTCGGTTGTGGAGCACGATCACACGGGGAAATCTCCCGACGACTCCAACTATCTCCACTACACCTTCGAACATGTTCCCGCCAACATGCCCTTGAACCACGCCGACCGTTTCCAAACGTTCGAGAGGAGGGCGTCAGACAGTTCGTGCGTCGTCAGACACAACGGCGACGTCGCCGGCTGCGTCAATCTTGCTGACGAGATCCGCAAACTGTCAGACAAACTATTCCAGATGGCTTCGTTGCACAGCAACTCTCCGCCTCCATCAGAGCCTCTTAATATCAACCACAACGCGAACCACAAGCTGCAGACTCCGAGCAGCTTCTTGTTTAACAACGTCGTGAGCAACGGCAAAGTGAAGAACTCGCCATTCCAACAGGGAACTTTCATTAAATCTGCCGAGAACTCTTATCTGGCCGAGAACTCTGGCATTAGACGATCCAAATTCCGACTGTCGAATCTAAACCGAGAAGTTCCCATCACACCTACCGTTATCGTGCACCCGATCAGTTCACCCTCTTGTTCAGCATCTCCGTGCTCCTCCCGCAACTCCTCCGACACGCTACCCTCTTGTACGAGCTTGTCATCGGCGTCCAGCCTGTCAGCCACCTACTCCTCGCGCTCCTCTCCAGACATTGACAATCCTGGACCTATGGGTGCTAACGACACCAAGGATCTGCTTCTGCATCTTCTTCACAAATGGGACGACAAACAAACGAACAACTCAAACTCAAATGACAGGTCGCGTAAATCGTTTTCTATGGAATGGTCTGAAGAGGAATCACTTGGGCAAAGATCGATGAATTCCTTAGCAACTTTCTTTCAGTCATCTCGGTCTAACGGTGAGAAACAACGGTCGGTTGTTCCGCCGTAACCACATAAATGTTATTCATTTTACCCGGTCGATTCTGTTACTCAAATCACTCAGAAATGTCTCATACTCAAGCGTTTGGAAGACATAGCTATGCGACTCCCAACGACTGAGGAGGACTGAGTTAAACATTTCATGGTGTTTCGTTTGATCCATTACTTACTTTAGAGTTTGGTTTCGTCAATTTACTATTCAATTTTTAAGTTAAATAGAAGCATAGCATCAATGCACCCGCTATTGCCAATTTGTCCGCAATATGTACATTCGCCAATTGCTGTAAAGTAGGCAAATCTAGGGTGCAAGATCGAGAACGGTAACAATAGAGCTTAGAGGTGCCTGCCAAATGCAACGGACGATAACCTAAACAAATCTTTTAAAAAAATCAAACATCTCCTCGAGTAATATTGTATTGTAATGTGTATCATCTCATTGTATACTTCCTTCCCGCAAACGTATTCTAGTATTTGTACTATGTTCCCAATAGCGTTCGACTGACGCCAGGCCAATGTCTGGAACACAAATGGCTGAAAGATGACGCCACAGACACGGCTCTCAGTAAGAAGAAGTTGAAGAGATATGTCATCAAGAAGAGATGGATTAAGGCTGTCAATACTATCATCGCGTTGCAGAGAATGGGTGCGAAGATTAATTAACCGGATCACATTGTTTGCTCCAGAATATTACGTCCCTTGTTGTATTCGTTCGTTCCAGCCTGCATCTTACATTCTTCCAACTGTTCATTGTTTTACCTGAAGACTCGTTTTCTTTCTACCTAAGCATTCATACAAAGAAGATAGATCAAGTTATTCGATGCACTGTCGTACATTGTACTATTGTTTTGTTTATACGTAATTATTTTCTACTTTGTGTTCTATTCAATCTAATGTTTATGGAGTATAGAAATTGAAAAGCTTATTGAATGTTGTCTACACTAATTGTTTGTTTCACTAAAATACATTTTTGAAAAAAGAACTCTTTCAATAGTTTCTAATTATTTACCACTATAGCTCTTCTCTGAGTAAATAACTATAGGTATTTCCTAATCCCATTCCTATAAGTATTCTATAGTACCTAGTACCTACCTATTTTAGATGCACATTTTCATTAAAAAATGGAAATCTCCTTCAATTCAGAAAGTTTGTGTGTATGTTTGTTGCATAACGTAGGTACCTATTGATAAGTGCATTGGTTAGCAATCATTCAAGTTCAAACTATGATTAGTATCATGAAAAAATAGCAAAAGTATAAGTAGGTAGGTACTTGTTTATAATCTACAAAGGGGCTACAACAGTGGCGTCGGAAGTCTATTTTCTTAGGGGGGGCACATTTTGCTTGGGATCTAGGTAGGTTAGGAACTAAATTGTAAGGGAGAACATAATTCAGTAAATGACGATGTGTGTGGGAAACACGATTGCGAAGAGAAACAATGGGGGGTCTGGGGGGAAGGCCCCCCAGCACCATGCGGGTCCGGGGCGCATAGCCCCGGAAAAATTTTGAATTTCAGGAATGAATTTGGAGCGTTTCTACATGATTTCACACTTTTTAAACCTATCTTTATCTAAATTATATGCACTTGAAAAGTGATTAGTTTTGGATGATATCTCCGCATTTATTCACATTCACAATAGGTCCAATTTGAAATGCATTATGAATTTCAGACATTTTTAGACATAGACATTTTAGACATTACACATTAAAATGCCGCGCAGCGGATTTTTTTGAATTTCGAATGATTATGGTGTATCTAGTGGAGCGGTCGCTCCACGCCAGCCAAGTCGTACGGCGCGCACACTCTTAAATAAAGGCTGGAGCAAACCCACTTTTACTGTAAGCATCAAAGTGGCATTTTCGGCCTACTGGATCTTAAAATTGGGAAATCTCACATTGTTGCGATATATCTTAATTTCGAGCTATGGCCCACCCTACAACATATACCAAATTTGGGAACAATAGGTTACGCCCTTTGCACGCTAGAGGGCCGTGAAAACAGTGTTTTAGGGCGGTTTTCATAATAATAATCAGTAATAATCTCAGTAGTAGTAGTAGGCTGGAGCTAAAATCCGGTAAACAGGCCACAGCCTAAACGGCTGAACCGATTGATCTCACATTTTTACCACGTGTGCACTTTTGGCGTCTGATTTAACCTTCACCCCATGAATTTTTTGTGCCGCCATTTTGAAACCGGAAGTGACGTCATATCTCAACAACGGCTAGACCGATTGGAACGAAAATAGCGCCAAACGATTCGGACGGTCATCTATATGGATAATCAATAGCAACAGACTAAAATTTATGTTAACGAAACCGGAAATGACGTCATGAAATTTAATTCATCGATTGGCATTTCGGCAACAAATTTGAACCAATTATTTTGATATTTATGCAACGTATGTTCTTTTGTGATATTATTTGACTTGATATAAAACCAACCGGAAGCCGCCATTTTGAAACCAGAAATGACATCATATCTTAATAACGTCTTAATAGATTTAAACGAAACCAACGCTAAACAATTTAGACGGTCAACTTTATGTATTATCATCAATAATATTTGCAGTTTCCCATACTGAAACCGGAAATGACGTCACACATTTTAAAAATCGCACAAATTTACATTTTGATGCAATAAATATACTATTTGAGACTGCTTATAATAAAATGAAATCATGTTTAAATTATAATTCAAGAGGTCAGTGATTTCAGCAGCCATTTTGAAATCGGAAGAAACGACGTAATATCTCGAAAACTGGTTGACAGATCGGTATGAAACTAGTGCCAAACGATTCGGAAGGACATCTCTATGGAATAGGAACAGTCAAACTAGAATTTTCCTATTTATGAGGCCGGAAATGACGTCATTCAAATTTATAAATCATTATAATCCCCTCCTATACAATAAATACATATTCAGAAAGCTAAAAATGATACACATCATTTATAGTTATAAATTCTATGTGGCAGTGCAGAAAGTTCAGCGGCCATTTTGAAAACCGACGTGTTGCCATATCTCGGAACTGGGTTGACCGATTGGAATGAAACCTTTGTTTTTTTCATGAGAATAACCAAATTGTAAAGGGTAATTTTTTTTAAAGGATTTAGTAATTGTTCATGTGATATGTGTCACACGTAAGTTGTAAGAATAAACTAAAAAAAGTAGTGATATCCCCATAAAAAACACTCCGTGTAAAAATACCAGCCAAGTCTCTTCAACTTAAAAAAAATAATGAAATCTAAAAATTCTGCACTGAAAAGTAGTGATATCAAAAGATTAGCCAAGTCAAAACTTTATTTGAAAATCAAAAAATACTTGGCGCATCGTTTTTTTAGGGCATTATAGGTATACTATGTATATGTATATTTCATGTATAATTTATAATTGGCTTATACTTCCAAGCTATTTATGTACACGATGCGCCAAGTATTTTTTGATTTTCAAATAAAGTTTTGACTTGGCTAATTTTTTGATATCACTACTTTTCAGTGCAGAATTTTTAGATTTCATTATTTTTTTTAAGTTGAAGAGACTTGGCTGGTATTTTTACACGGAGTGTTTTTTATGGGTTTTATTTTAATTGTAAGAAAACAAAAGTTAATCATTCACTCATAAGGAATGTTCATATAAATAAGCCCCGCAGCGATTTACTCAAATTTTAATAGGTACTCTAGGCAGTGAATGATTTTGGTGTAAAATAACAAAATCAATTGAATTCCGTCAGAAGACTTTCACATGACAATGCCGCAAACAATGCCTAACAATGCCGCGCAGCGAATTTTTTTGAAATTCAGCCCTTATCGAGTAATTTTTTAAAGATATAATGCGTTACCAGGGGCCGGGGCAGATTGATACTCTTGCCCCCCCTTCAGACGTCTAGGGGGGGCACGTGCCCCTGCTGCCCCCCCGGTTCCGACGCCACTGGGCTACAAAGGAAGAATAAAGTGACCGTAACCACTTAAAAATTAAAGAAAATGCAGGACCAATAACTTTACTTCCATTGATTACTATTACAATACCATGGAGTTTCGCTGTTTTCAGCTTTTCGTATCTAAGAAAGCGTCACCATAACAGACACTTTCTCTGTTTGTTTTTTGTTTGTTTTTTGTCTGTGTTTTTATAGGCAATGCTCGGATCACACCGTTCAACCAATCGATTTGAAATGTTGCATGTACACACTACTTCTTAAGAGAGGTCTCAATCAGAGCAAATATTTGCTCAGTCAGAGTTTTATAGTTTTTGAACGAGATCCTGTTAATGGTTGACAATTACAAAATGGTATCGTTTTGACAGGGCCCTGATTCTATAACTCCATTGCGACCGCTTAGCAATTATTTCAATGTTAATCCTTATGGAAGAAATTGCTAAGCGGTCGCAATGGAGTTATAGAATCCCACCTCAGATCAATTCAAATTTTGCATGCCCATTGGGGCCAACATTATAAGTGTTTTTGACAATTTCTAGACAAATCTGTCAAGAACTTCAAGAGTTATTGACATTTTACGGCCATTTTTGCTTGTTTTGAAATATTTGTCAAAAATAAAATGTATCGAAAGGAATTTAAATAGCTTTATGGCTGCTCCTTTGACGCATTTTAAACAGATCCTCTATTTCCAACAACTATTATAGAGCAGCAGTACTTATAAAGGGCTAGCTTATCAACGCGTTACACAACAGAGCGTTTCCTAGCAATATCATACCAGGAGGCCAAGTCTTGAAACTTACGCCTTCAGGACGCAAACGCTCTCGGACGTCATAAAGTCCCGTTTACTGTAAGAGTGATCGACATTGAAACATAAAGCGAAGCCACTTATTTGATCATTCTTACCATTCTTATTCTTATCTTATCATTCTTATCATTCTTACAGTAAATGGGACTTTATGACGTCCTAGAGCGTTTGCGTCCTGAAGGCGTAAGTTTCAAGACTTGGCCTCCAGTAACCGATTCTATCTTTATATGCTCGAATTTTACATTCTATTTTATAAAAATAAAAAAAATCCATGTGGGCGACATTCATCGTTAGCTTTAAAAAATATAATTTTTATACGTTTTAATCAGCGTTTTAATCATACCATGGATAAAATCATAATCATAAGCATGGTTAAGCGGCTATTAAATTTCATAACCGTAGCTACAGCGTGGTTTGCAGGCAACACCTGTTGAAATATCAGTGTGTATGTCTATTTTTTGCGTTCAAATTTGGTGCGTACCACGGCCACCTCGAGCTTGACAGTGACAACACCCACGACCGGCACGACACCTGGCGAAAATTACAGGAGTTACTCGAATTCTGTCCGGTGATCGACAACGAGGTTAGCCTAAAAAGCGTCGTATTTGATATAACATAATGGTAAGAACTGGGTATCATATCGTATTAACATGATTTCAGTATATTCATACATGTATTTTTGTACATATCTAAATATTTGACAGATTACATATCACTTCTATTCGCTTAGAGCTGACAATGAACCGAGTGTGTCATCTTGGTTAGAACGTGGGTTGTTGTTTCATGCTTTGTTCCATATAAGGGCATGTAGTAACACCCTGCACCTATCTGTAGTTTTGTCATATTATGTACTACCTGCGTACGGCTGGCTTTCTTTATGTTCATTCTACCAAATTCTACTAATGAGTGATGAGTCCTAGATGAAATTACATTTACAATTTGTACCTACCATTAGCGTAGGGCGAGGTCCGATGAAATGAGCTTTTCGGTATCGCAATTAATTAATATTAGCAGGATCGCAGCGAGATATATTTATTTTTAAATTCGGAACAGCAAAATTTTAGCAATGTCAACATTTTTCTAGTTGGTAGTAGTAGGTACCTATAGACCACCTACTTACTACTCTGTATTACCTACATTACCTAGTGCACATTATTTATCACATACCTATCTTCACACTCTAGGCTGCTTTAAATCCAGTAAGAATTCTGAAGCATGAGGCTGAAGAAGATAAAGGCGAGACAGCACGACTGTCAAGCTTTATCGGTGCTGTGGCTATCGGTGACCTCGTGAAGAGCACACTCGGACCAAAAGGCATGGACAAGATTCTTGTAGCCCATGGACGCAGCGACGGTCAAGTCGAGATCACAAATGATGGTGCTACAATCTTGAAAGCTATTGGTGTCGACAATCCTGCCGCAAAGATCTTAGTCGACATGTCTCGGGTTCAGGATGATGAAGTTGGAGATGGTACGACGTCGGTCACAGTCTTAGGTACGTTATGGCATTCAACATTATCATTGAAGAAAATATTGATTTCCAAAAAACTTTTTTATTTTGGCAATCTCATTAACTTGCACCAAATTTGGTAGGGTCAGTGTCCCAGTTCTCGTCCACGTCCCTAATCTCGACCACCATGAATACTCCATTAACCATTAACCATACTCTAAAGTTCGTTCACGATAAGAATTTCACTGACGTTTTAGTCGATCACGTCGTTCATTGGTCAGTCACTTGAACACTGCCCTGTCAATGGCAAGACTTTCTTCTTTGAATTATTGAAATTGTATAAATTATGTCAAATACACTATTTTTATTATTAGAAAATATTAGAAAAATTCAATCGAACTGATTTATTTCCATCTACAGTCGTATTATACATAGTTTTGGATTATTCTATTGATATTTTCATATGTAGGTATACAATTGTTCATTTGACTACAGTAGTATCTACACGGCCGCCATTACGGCTTGCAATTCTAATCGTGAATGAACTTTACCACTTTAACATAGAATTTCTCAAGTGGCCGAGATTTGGGTAAGTGGTTTTTTGCTCATTTAAACTGTAAAATAACTTTTCTGAGCTCACCCTGCTAGCAATGACCAATAAGAAATGAATCTTCAAGGTCTAATTTATCATATGGAATGCAGCAAAGTTGTGACATTTCACAAACAGTTGTTTTATAAATTAGTTTATGCTGAATTGTGCTAAAGGGTGACGAGAACTGGGACACTGACCCTAGCTCCCTATATTCTGATTTCTGATCATACAAAAATCTGATTCCTAACTCATCCCAAAAGGAAATATAATTTTTACCTGTACCTAGGTACCTACCTAGTACTACCAACAAATTATCTCGCTAGTTAAAGGGTTAAAGTCTAGGTACAAAGTTTAAAGCCCAATTTACACGGAGCAACTTCTTGTACAACTTCTGTGCCACACTTCTGTGTCACATTTCTTGAAGGAAATTAGAACATGTTTTAAGTTCTGTGACAGAAAGTTGCGTCGCGTAAACACAAAATTGTATGAAAAATGGGAATGTGACACAGAAGTTGTGCAAGAAATTGTATGTACCGTGTAAATCGGGCTAAATACACCTTACCTGCCTGCTCTGCTGGGAATAATATTGAATCCCAACTCAGTTACCTACTGTAAAAAGCATGACATTTTTAAATTGCATTTTAATCATCTTCTACGTTAAGTACAAAATTTAATATCATTGGTGTCCCTACATCTTAGCTGCTGAGCTGCTTCGGGAGGCTGAGAAGTTGGTCGAGAAGAAGATCCACCCCCAGACGATCATCGCGGGATGGCGCAAAGCAACTCAGATTGCCCGTGATGCCTTGATTGGTGTTGCGTTGGACAACAGCAAAGACGAAGCTTTATTCAAGGCCGACCTGCTCAACATTGCCCGGACCACTCTCAGCTCTAAGATCTTGTCGCAGCACAAAGAATACTTCTCTAAATTGGCTGTCGATGCTGTGCTGAGATTGAAAGGCTCGGGAAATCTCTCGGCTATCCAGATTATCAAGAAGAAGGGTGGCACTTTAGAGGATTCTTTCTTGGATGATGGTAAGATATCTATCGCCCGCCCATATACAAAACAATGTCGAAGATACCTCCAATCTTGGGTCTTCACTTCAGTGATGACTAATGTCGTCTGACCAGTCCTCATTCTCTCTCGCATTGTCTTCTGGCTGTTGCCTCTCCACTATGTCCGTCCATCTCTCTCTCTCTGTCCTCCCACAATCTTCTTGTTGTCATTGCTCTCCACTCCTCACCACTTTCCTCCACTTCCCACCTCGGCTGTTTCTACCACTTGGCTCCCAGTCTCATCTTTTACTCTCTCAAATTCCCTTTTTGGTATTCCGTTGTAATCCATTCTTCGAAGATTTAGGTAGATGACAATACCAGTAATAAAATGGGGATGAAAATATACATAGGTAGTTAAAAATAATTTCTTCTGCATTATAAAATTCTTCGGAGTTACTAATTAACATTAGAATAGAAACCATCCTAACATTAGAGGTAACTTCGTACATCTTGTTTTTCAATTGTAGGTTTTGTGCCAATTTTCAAAGTGTCCCAACCATTTTCATGGACTGCCTCAAATGCTACTTAAGTACCTACCTAACCTATCTACTATCTGATTTTATACTCGATCAACAGTAAAATACCTTAGTAATCACTACCATTTCTGGGTTAAGTTTATGTTTCAACAGCTTTTAATTGTAAAACGTTCTCATTGAATTCTTGGAGATGTGAATGGGTAAAATAAGTTAACCAATGTGTTCATGTTAAGAAGAGGTATATATAATAATTTATCGGGCATGATTACTGCCACGTGCGCCATAATCATCTGAATGGTATCCTCCAGGTTTCCTGCTTGACAAGAAGGTCGGCGTCCACCAACCAAAGCGAGTGGAGAATGCAACTATCCTGATTGCCAACACACCAATGGACACAGATAAGATCAAAGTGTTCGGCTCCCGTGTTCGTGTAGACTCGATGGCAAAGATTGCCGAGTTGGAGGTAGCGGAGAAGGAGAAGATGAAGGACAAGGTTAACAAGATCCTCAAACACAAGGCCACTGTCTTCATAAACAGGTATATCTATGCAAGTAATGGGCTTAAAGTGATATTGTTAGGGCTTTTTTTTAATACTTCATTATTTATTTTTTATTATTACTACATACTACAATATTTTGTTAATCGGATATAACAACGTAACATCTTTGAACCAAGGTGTAAGATTCAATGTTCTTTATTATAGGAGATGTAGGCTAAATTGGTTGAAAATCATTTTGACTTCCATAATAATCTCTAATAACTGTGTTTACCTACATATTGAATGTTTGGTGATGACGGTACATTGTGCACAGTTACGAGTTGTGTTGCTGTTTCCCAGACAACTGATTTACAACTACCCCGAGCAGCTCTTTGCCGACGCCGGAGTAATGGCTATCGAGCATGCTGACTTTGACGGGATTGAACGTCTCGCTCTCGTCACTGGCGGCGAGATTGTTTCCACGTTCGACAACCCGGACCTTGTGAAGCTGGGTCGCTGCAAGGTCATTGAGCAGGTGAGAACAATTCCTACTTCACAAGCACAAATAACCCGAGTCTGAGTACATTTTGGTACACAGAATATCAAGTATTAAAAAAATATTTATATACCTGCCTACTTAATTGAGCGAGCGTAGCGAGCGTCTCCTTTCGGCTCATTTGGCACGGACCTCTGTTTTTTTTTTTTTTTTTTTTTCTGTTGGGTGAGGCTGTACAGGTCAGAGTTTTTCTTCGATCGATCTGAAATTTTGCACACATGTAGAGACAACCTTTTCTGTTTGCAGGCCCCAAATTTTTTTAAAATCCATTCATTGGTTAAAATTGAAATAAACATCTCCTGATAGGTTGAAAAATGAAAATGGTATTCGATAAATCTGATCAAATTCATATTTTGGCTATACAGGTCAGAGTTTTACTTTGATCTAGCTGAAATTTTGCACACATGTAAAACCAACCTTCTCTGTTTGCAGACCATAATTTTTTTGAAATCCATTAATTGGTTAAAATTTAAATAAATATCTCCTGATAGGCTGAAAAATGAAAACGGTCTTCGATAATTCAGAT
Source organism: Leuctra nigra (assembly GCA_934045905.1). Classification (NCBI taxonomy): domain Eukaryota; kingdom Metazoa; phylum Arthropoda; class Insecta; order Plecoptera; family Leuctridae; genus Leuctra; species Leuctra nigra. Next base: position 24,745,573 of record OW203764.1, read on the forward strand.
CAAACTCATATTTTGCATGATCATTAAGACCAACATTGTCTCTTATTTTACAAAATTTCATCCCAATCAGTTAAGAACGTATGAACTTATTAACATTTTTAATATCTGTCAGTAATGAAGTATCAAAATGAATGTTTTCCAGTGCCAATTGGATTGAATCTGATTTGTTTTATTTTAACCAGGGTTCTTAGATGCTTAGATGTTATTTTCAAGTTTCAATGAAAAGCATAATAATATGTTGTGTTGATTGAGTTATCATATTTCAATTCAATATGGATGTATATGTTTTCTGTGCTTGTGTACGCATTTCCGGTTCGAGAATTTGCATGTCCCCGTGCTCGCTCACCAACGCGTTACACTTAGCGTTTTCCTAGTTATCACTACGGTACCTAATGAAAATGTAAAGGTGCCATAAAGAGCATCATTATGGGGGCAGACTGCCCAGGATTTAGGCTTCCACATTGCTTCTATTTGCTTCCATATTGCAGTCAGTTTGACTTATGGGCTCTTCTTTGGGTCTCTTCATTTTCATTTCTCTTCTCTTCACTAAAAGTTGACTCCACTCTGGACGTGTTCTTACCAGGTGATGATCGGAGAGGATACACTGCTTCGTTTCGGAGGCGTTCCCCTGGGCGAGGCATGTACCGTCGTGATCCGTGGAGCTACGCAGCAGATTGTTGACGAAGCCGAGCGCTCGCTTCACGATGCTCTCTGTGTCCTGGCGGCAACGGTCCGAGAGTCTCGTATCGTCTACGGTGGAGGTAAATCTGACTTATGTATTCACTTAGGAGTCTGCTAAATTAAAATGTACACTCAGACTTTTTTATTGTTTTGCAAGCTCTTGCCTAACACCATTCTAAGTGAGAGATTCACTAAATTTTCAATCATTATCATGTATTTAGTCCCAATCCCTTGCAACAGATCTCTAGCCGATACCCACTTAGTAAGGCTTCAGTGTTAGGTCCGCAGCGTATTTTTGTCCTAGGGATTGAAAACGTGATGCCAGTGACAGCTGCTAACTTAGGCTATATCCAAGTGATGACTGATGATTGACGATACAATTTTTTGTCAGGACATCTTGTTGTGGGAATATGTAACTTTTTCGCGTAGTTCAAGCTTACATAAAAACGCTACACCGTTTCATTTTAATCTTTTACATTTACCTACCGTTATTGATCATTTTTCCCACGTACAAATACCCGAAATACAAAGAACTAAATCGCTCAAGGTCAACTCAACTTCAACAAACGGTGATGCAGGCCGTGTTCTTACACTTGATCCCAGTCTGTGGTAAATGTTGTAACTGATGTAAGTTTTGAAATGACTTAGGCTGCAGCGAGATGCTGATGGCGTGCGCCGTGCAAACCGAGGCATCAAAGACGCCAGGCAAGGAGGCAGTTGCCATGGAGGCATTTTCTCAGGCGCTGAGGATGCTGCCGACGATCATCGCAGACAACGCCGGCTACGACTCGGCTCAGCTGATCAGCGAGTTGCGCGCCGCGCACACACAGGGTCTCACCAGCATGGGACTCGGTAGGTTCATGGCTTAGTACAGGGCTGCCGTTTTTACGGATATTATCTGTTTTTACGGATTTATGAGTACAAAAACGGACACAAGGATATGTTGTCACATTAACGTATTTTAGTGATTTATGGACTTAACCCACATTTTCTCCGTTAAAAAGCTGCAGAATATAATATTCATTATGTACGCAAATAGTTTGACAAGTCAATAAGGCAGTGAATGTATGCTGCAACTAGCTTAGGAGAGCTTGTGACTGAGGAAAATTGTAGGGTGTTGTGTTATACTAGGGAAAAATGGTTGTGATTGGTGGAGCAAGGAATGTTGGTGGGGGAAACTGGTCGACCTTGAGTAGGGGTGAAGCAATGCAGCCACTTGTTCTCTGCCTGCCATGGGTTAATGACCTGTTTGCAGCCCTAATTTTTGCGTGTGCTTAGTTTTGCAGTTTTATTATGATCATCATGAATTACCATTTCATTGTCAGCTGTCAGTTCAGAACCCAACCCCTCTCATGCCCCATGTTGCGTGGGTAATTCAATGGCTTATCTTCTGTCAAGTGTCAAGTATTGGTGCTTGAAATATGCGAGATACATCTTTTTAATGGTTTTAAATAGACATACGGATTTTTGAGGCTTCCTAGAAGGATATTAATTTGTATATGGCGGCAGCCCTGGCTTAGTAGCATTTCATGCACTCGACTCTGAATAGTAACATAGCCCCTGCTATGCTTACCTACTTATTCAATTTTGCGGAGACTGAGGCAACCCCCACCTTTTCCCGTATTATAAATAGGTACCTCTAGTTTGTAACACATTGGCACCTGCCCTGCCTACATAGGTAATTTTGAATAGAGGCAGGGAAAAATATAATGTGTACGGTGCATTTATTTTCAAAATGGTTTGAACTTGAACATACCTACCTAAATATTTATTGGAAAGTAAAATTGCATACATAAGTATGAACACTAATCAAAATCTATTGTACATTGTTGAAGAAAAAATATATTACCTGTTATTACAGTTTTACTGAAATTGCCACAATTGACATTCTTATGTGAGGTTTTGAATCAACCCTAGTTGCAGAAGATTTGAGGAGGATTGATTTCAGAAGAATGTGATAGAATGTTCTCAGCAAAATTCTGCTTGTGATCTGATCACACCTGTTTATAGTGTTAATGCATTAATTATCACCATTGGTTTATTTTCAGACATGGAAACCGGTCAGATCGGATGCATGAAGCAGCTGGGCATCACCGAGTCGTTTGTCGTGAAGAGGCAGGTTCTGCTGTCCGCTTCGGAAGCGGCGGAGATGATCCTGCGTGTCGACAGCATCATTAAAGCAGCACCGAGGAAGCGCGAACAAGATCGCAGACACTGCTAAGCTCTGACAGTATTCACTATATGTCAATCTCATAATTTGCCTAGATACTCTATAATTTCCACTGCTGTAAACTTATATTATTTTCACATTTCGCACTCTCACCTCAATTGGATGCTTCAATATTGGTACATCTTTTTGCATTTACTAATATGATTTTTCAAAAATTATCCTAATTGTTTCAATGATAATGTGATGACATTGCGTATCTTAATAAATAAATATATGATAATTCAAGTATTTAATTATTTATTATGTACCTACAACTTCCTAGGCTGTAGTCGTGGGATTTCATTCCTACCTCAATTTTTTGTAATGTGATTCCTTTTTATTTATTTTATAGGTACTTTAAGTATTGCATACCTTAATAGGTAGTTAGTACTAGTTACATATTAAGTCACGTGTCCAATTGAACAAAAATATGTGGATGTAAACACCCGAGATATTTTCCTGGCGTGTAGATCCAAGGTTGGGCTTGTGAATTACGTGGCAAGTTTGATTCATGATAAATTAACCTGTGAAAGTAGGAGTAATGTCAGTCAAAGCTAGGACTATAGCTTGGGGGGTCAAAGAATGGAATGCACCCAACATAATGAACTTGTTCCTCAATCATATACACAATATTGTTCATATACTGAATAATTTAATTTTTGCTATAGGTATAGTTTTAATTTTTATCTGATTTTTAGTGATTTATTATCACTAAATTATAATTAATAGTATTTACAGAATAAAAAAATAATGTTATTATCTTCTAAATTTACGTCTTTAGAGTAAATTCTTTTATTTGGCTGATTTTTTTTTTTATAAATATATAGGTACAATAGGTATATATATATTTTTTTTTAAATTTTGTTATTTGTATATTATTTTCCCGCATTATTTGTGCGAAAGTTGCTGATTTCAAGGGTGTTGTACGGCTCTTTAAAAATCCCGCTTAAATTGTGGCTTTTAATTGGCTGATTGTTGAGGGCTCCCGCAGACTCAACAGCTGATTTGAAATGTTGAAAACAAACAAGGCAATGGCATGTGCTACAGACTCTAGTGATTCGGAAGAAGAAAACTTGGATTTATTCAAAGAGGCAGCTAATAATGAATTCTTTAGTGATTCTTTATTCAACAATGCGAAGGAAGCAAATGATCATCAAGGTATTTATCTGCCCAATTTCTTTACTTGTTTCTATTTTCACTAGTGACGGACATAACCTCTGAAGTGTATGACATTTTACGAGACTTTTCATTCGTTTTCTTTACCTCATTTCTTTTTCTGCTCTTTGTTTATTGCTGCATCACATCCCTGGCATTTTCACTCTCATGTGAACTTAATAATAATTTTCATGTAATTGCCCTTTTTATTGACTTTAGTAAAGCCTTTGATACTCTAAATCATGTAAGGTTAATTATGGCTTTGGAGAGAGTAGGTATCCGTGGTCCTTTGTTGAACTGGTTCACAAGTTATCTTCATAACAGGCATATTTTAGTTAAAGTTAATTCAACTTGTAGTACTCTAAAGAGCATTAACACTGGTGTACCTCAGGGGTCTATATTAGGGCCAATATTATACCTGATTTATGTCAATGAAATAATAAGCGTAGTTAATAATTGTCATGCTTTTATGTATGCGGACGATATTGTTTTGTTATCAGCAAATAAGTTATTGCCTATGGCTGTATTACAGCTGCAGTTGGATTTTACAAACTTGGTAAATTGGTCGCATGACCATGATTTGGTTATAAATGCTTCCAAAACCAAACTTGTACACATTTGTTCACCTCATAATGCTGATTGTTTGCAACCTGTTAAAATAATGTCTCATTCATATAATTGTTTACATGGATTGTTAGAAGAAGAGGACTGTATCATGCAGTGTTGTGTGGGAATTGAAAATGTACCTCATCATGTTTATTTAGGTATAACAATTGATAGATCTTTCCTCTGGCGACCTCACATAGAAACATTGAGTAAGAGATTAAGATATTGTGCGTCACGCCTTTATAAGTTACACATGTTTATGCCGTATCATATATTAAAAACTGTGTATATTTCTTTGGCTGAGTCATTGATCGGTTGTGGATTGTTAGCGTGGGGAAATGCGTCGCAGTGTCATCTGCAGCTCGTTGAGCAATTGCAATTAAGAATGATAAAGATAATTACACCTAATAATATTCATTTTAATCAATTTGATGACGGCCTTTCATTGTATAGGTATAACGCGGTGCTGCCCCTGAAAAATTTATTTGTTTATAAGTTAATTTTGAAGTATTATTTCGAGACCTCTTTCAGGATTATTTATAACCATCCCTTGAATACAAGATTAAGATTAAAGGAAAACTATCGTTTACCAGAATTTAATAATAAATACGGTAAACGCAGACTTGCTTATTTGATACCCAGTACTTTTAATAAAATCCCTGCTGATCTTAAACTTATCGATAATTATTCTACCCTGAAATTTTTTTTAAAGGAGTGGCTTAACAATGATTAATTTTTTTATAAGTGTTTACATGTGCGATGATTATATCACTTAAAGTTGTATGCTCACTGTATTATTGTTAGTTTATTGTTTACATGTGCGATGATTATTTCACTTAAAGTTGTATGCTCACTGTATTATTGTTAGTTTATTGTTTACATGTGCGATGATTATTTCACTTAAAGTTGTATGCTCACTGTATTATTGTTAGTTTATTGTTTACATGTGCGATGATTATTTCACTTAAAGTTGTATGCTCACTGTATTATTGTTATTTTATTTTGTGTATATATTCCACAGATAAGCCATTTAATGGCTTCGTGGCCCTTGAGGGGAATTGTGAATATTTGTGTGTGTTTACTTTAATAAATGTATACTACTACTACTAATGAGTAGTGGTGATGTCACCACAGACAAGGAGACTAAACTAAGGTCGGTGACAGGCAAAGATGAACCCACTTTAGCATTGCCAGGTATAGACCGGCCCATGTTAGCGCGGGTTCATCATTGCCTGTCACCGACCATAGGTACCTAGCTACAGTCCACCTACAGTCAATCGACTCGCTTATCATCCTGCCCTGCCACTTGCGAGGGTCTTGCGAGGGTCTCTAAGATTGGCTCTCCCACCGCAGGTTATATTAATGTATTTGCTTCCCCCTAGGGATGCGCAATTTCGATTCAATTTTTGTCAAAATCAATTATTTTCGATTAATTAATCGATTTTTTAAATTCAATTTAAAATCAAAGAAAGGAGAAATATGTCAAAATTCTTCCAATTAAAGGCATTGCAATTGCTACTTAGGACCCCTTAAAATGAAACAAATTATATTTTTTCTTGCTTGTTAGTTTCCTTATTAACATTTTAAATGTTGGCAGAAGTCGGAATTGAAGAACCTTGAGGATTGAATCGATTCATCGATTTTTTGGATGCGATTATTAATTATTATTATTATTTTTTTATTATTTTCTATGAATTGGAATCAAATCGATGATGTTTCGATTATATGCATCCCTACTTTCTAGACAAGCTAGACTAGCTAGACAATTCCTCTCATATTGGGTCCATACAAACCACTCTCCCAAATGCACATTGGTTTTCTTGTTGGCCCTATCAACCATGTAGGTGAGTGCAGGACCATTCGAATCGACCATCCTCCTAAAATCGGACACTTCCCATCTTGATTTTGTCTGTTGAAACCAATTCTCACTGGACGAAATTTTAAAATATTATTACCTCTAGGAAGTAGAATTGAATTTACATTTGGTACGCTGAACATTGTTTCATTGAATGGAAAGGTAGAAGAAATGATAGATGTGATGGTTGAAAGGAAGTTATTGTTTCTAGGGCTAAGTGAAGCAAAGTGGAAAGGAAGTGGTTCGAAGGACTTGAGAAATGGCTTTAAGCTGTGGTGGTCTGGTGGCTTGGAGGGAAGGAATGGAGTGGCGGTAGTAGTGAGTCCGAAGGTTAGTGACTTTGTGGTGGATGTGAAGTGTCACAGCGACAGGTTGATGTCACTGATATTGAAGGCAAGTGACAAGATGACAGTGGAGGTTGTGCAGGTGTACGCACCACAGGCAGGTCGAGCAGTGGAAGAGAAAGAGAGTTTTAGTGAGGAAATAGAAAAGGTATTGGAGAGATCAAAGTATGAATTAATTGTGATGGGAGACTTTAATGCGAAGGTAGGGAGTGACAGAAAGGGCTATGAGGAGGTGCTGGGGAAGTATGGGGTAGACGAGAGAAACAGAGATGGGGAGAGGCTGCTGGATATGTGTAGAAGAAATCAACTGAAAATAGGCAACAGCTGGTTTCAGAAGAGAAGAAGCCATTGTATAACAAGATACGGCTACGGTGAGGACAGATCGGAGTCCGTGATAGATTACATCTGTGTGGGGGACAGCTTGAGGCAGAGCATCATAGACATCAAGGTATGCCCAGCCGTTTCACTCGACAGTGACCATCGACTGCTCGAGTGCACGCTCAGGATCGATGTGCAGAAACCAGTAGTGACTGTCTCACATAAGAGAATCAAAGGATGGAAACTACAGGACCCCGCGGTGAAGAACGAATTCAGAAATAAGATCAAGAACAGAGTGCCTGTTGGAGAGTTGAGGGATGTGGAAGAAGAATGGCAGGAGTTCAAGAATGCTATAGTAGCTGGGGCTGAACAATTGTGTGGAAGAGCAGGTGGAAGAAGGAAGGACAAGGAGACAAGATGGTGGAACAACAGAGTAAAAGTTGCTGTGAAGGAGAAAAGACTAGCATGGCAGAAGTACGAATTAGACAGATCGTTAGAAAGTAAACATCAGTACAGAATATGCAGAAGAAATGTGGCATGCATTGTAGAAGAAGAGAAGGACAAATCAATGGAGGAGTTAGCAGACAAGTTGGTGGAAGATTTTAATGGCAACAAAAAGATGATCTATGGACTAGTCAAGGAAAAAAAGGGGAACTCGAGACGATCTAAAGAGTATGAAGAATGACAAGGGTGATCTGATAAGTGATGTAATGAAGATAAACCAGATGTGGGGGAAGTATTTTGAGAATCTTTTAAATGTAAAAAAGGATCTTAATGTATCAATGGGTAAAGAAGAGCTGCAGATTGGAAGTGAAATGGAAGACAGTGAGATGGAGGAAGATCTTTGTGATGCAGAAGTAACTAGAGCCATGCGGGAAATGAAGAATGGTCGTGCGCCTGGTATTGATGAGGTTACCATAGAAATGGTAAAAGCTGCAGGGGAGGATGGTAGAAGATGGCTTTGTAGGGTGATCCGAGCAGCATGGGAACAGAAGAGAATTCCAGTTGATTGGGAAAAGGGGATTATTGTTCCCCTTTTTAAGAAAGGAGATCGAAGGAAATGTAATAATTACCGGGGTGTGACCTTACTCTGTCAGTGTGCGAAGTTGTTTGAGAAGATAGTGGAACGGAGATTGAAGAATTATGTTGAAGAGGGGTTGCGAGAAGAACAGTATGGATTTCGGAGAGAGCGATCGACAATAGACGCAATTTTCACAGTGCGACAGATGATGGAGCAGCAGTGGGAGAGGGGGCAGGAAATGCATATGGCTTTCTTGGACTTGGAGAAGGCGTATGACAGGTTGCCAAGGGAAATAGTTTGGGAGTGTTTGGTGAAGAGAGGAATAGGCAAGGACTTGGTTGAGCGGATCAAATGTATGTATCAGAACAGTGTGAGTTGTGTGCAGTCGGGAGTGGGGAGATCGGAATGGTTTAGTATTAGTGAAGGGCTTCGGCAAGGGAGTGTGTTGTCACCAACACTGTTCATCATAGTAATGGACGAGTTGTTGAAGAAAGCAGAGCCGAATGAGGGGATCGATACTCAAACGTTGATTTATGCGGATGATGTGGTGGTGTGGGGAGAAACTAGGGAGGAAGTGCAGTTAAAGATTGATAAGTGGAGTGAAGAGACAGAGAAGATGGGTTTGAGAATAAGCGAAGAGAAGAGTGAAGTAATGACAATGGAAAGAAAGAAGCTTAAACACGGTCATGCTAGGATCAAGCTTGGAGAGGGATGGTTGAAGGAGGTGGAAGAGTTTAAGTATCTGGGTAGCCTGCTCACCAACAAGGCTAAAGTAGACAGAGAAATACAAGAAAGAAGAAAGAAAGCAGAGGCATTTTATCAAGCAGTGAGGAAGTTGCTGTGGAATGAGAAGTTTCCACAAGTCTGCAAGATCATTATGTACAAGATGTATTTCCTGCCAATTCTAACATATGGGGCAGTGACGTGGTCAGCAGGTGGAAAGGAAATGAATCAGCTACAGGCAGCTGAGATGAAGTTTTTGAGGAGTGTGAAGGGGGTGACAAGAATGGATAGGATCCAAAGTAGGAAGATAAGAAAAGAGCTTGGGGTTGAAAGATTGGTGTTCAAGCTGGGAAGAGAGAGGCTTAGGTGGTTCGGCCACATGAAGAGGATGGGAACCGATAGAGTGCCAAGGCGGGTGTTTGAAGCGGCTACAGGGGGAACTCGGAGAGTGGGGCGACCAAGAGACAGGTGGATTGGACTGATCAAGGAGGATGTGTTGGAGAGAGGAGGAAGGTGGAGTGAGTTGGAGGCTGAGAGACAGTGGGAGGACAGAACATGGTGGAAGGAATTTGTGGAACAATTAGAAGTGGAAGAAGAAGAAGAGGAGGAAGAAGAGGAGGAAACGCCAGGCGTGGCCAGCCGGTTTCCAGGAGTCCTGCGGCCCTAGTGTTGGTGGGAATACCCACCCCCTGACCCATTAAATTGGAACCAGGGATGGATTATTATTATTATTACCTCGAAGTAAAAAAAAAATCTTATCTCTTGAAACGGAACCTTTTGTCACCGTGTCTTCACAGTACATTTACGTTTTCCTTGAGGAGATAGGTCTACCTTCATGAAGATTGAAGATAATTAGTAGAAGCTACGATCACCACACCTTACAGGGATCGGAAACTGTCTGCGTATAGTGACGTCACTCCCATAAGACCAATGCTAAATGATGGCGGCCCAGTGCTTGGTCGGCCGATTTGCACCTGATGACTTCCTGCACCCGTTTACTTCCGGCCGGTGACCCGCGAAATTTAAAAAAAGTACGATTTTGGAGTGTTTTAATTTGATTCACACAATTGCCGCCAGGTTTGAAAGAGCTTCTCAAACTTGCCGCTGCTAAAGATGATAGCGCATTGTCGAATATTTGAATTATGTTCTGGCGGGAGATAAAGACATGTGTAACGAGATTGACATCACAGCCGCCTGTTCTATGATTGTTGTGTTCAAGGTGACAAAGCACATGGCCAGCTAGTCAGACAGTTTCCGATCCCTGTAAAGTGTGGTGATCGTAGGTAGAAGGTAGGTAGGGTTGTAATTGTCATGTTTTTTTTAAAGAAATTTTTCAAATAATTTAAAATTTAAAAAAAGCTTTGTTATGGGACAGCATACATCAAACATTTGGTAAATATTTGGTAATCCATTTGATCCACATTCATTCAGTGAAGTTAAGCTCTTTATTTTCCAATATTATTTGCTCTGCTCAAACGTATAGAGAACACATATTTTCCAAGCTCCCTATCATTCGCGCGCACCGAGTCAATTTTATATTGAAATTAATAATTTTGATATTCCAAATAAAAAATAATGAAAATATAAAAAAATGCATTACATTTTTTTAACTCTTGCTCTTGCAACATTATTCATTAATAATTAGCAGATCCGATCTTACAATGTAGATTTTTCAAACAATTTTTTTTTACACACTATTTTTTAGTCTAGACTAACTTTTTAAAAATGTATTTTAATCTATGTATTAAAATTATTAATAGAATATTGTTTTAGGTAAAAACAATGCAAGTTCAACAAGCTGCAAAGTACCCCAGGTGTCACTTAGGCAACAGTGTGATACGAGTGATAAACAAATCAGCGGTCTACATGTTACTCCAGAATTTCAAAACTTCGTAGGAAAACATTTAGCAAAAATGTTGGATGGGTAAGACTAAGGCAAATTAGTGGGCACAAGCCTGGCATTTATTGCGTAGGTACACTTGCCACAACTAAAATTGATCGTTCAATAAATCTGATTGACTGAATGTTAGATCACACCATCAGAAGTAGGTCCATCCAAGCGATCTCCTTGTCTCACTCTAGTAGGTGACCTCACATTTCAATGATAATAATAAGCTTTGATTGGTATGGAACATGACTAGCAGTCATTCAAATTTGTTCAACGATCAATTTTAGTTGTGCCGAGTGTACCTAATTTACTACATAGTTTTGTTGGTAAATTTGCATGTGCATTAAATACCTAGCATTTTTCAACACATTCAAACCAAGATTTTAGAGCTAATAAATCACACATTATTTTATTTCCTTTTTTAATTTCTGTTGATAGAAAAATAACAGAACAGAATTCTATCAACAGAAATTAAAAAAAGGAAATAAAATAATGTGTGATTTATTGAGCGAGCGAAGCGAGCGTCTCCTTTTGGCTCTTTTGGCACGGACCTCTGTTTTTTTTTTTGTTTGTCTGTCGTCTGCTCGTATACAGGTCAGACCGTTTATTCGATCGAGCTGAAATTTTGCACACATGTCCATACCAAATATGAGATTTGCAGACCCTAATTTTTTTGAAATCCCCTGATTGGTTAAAATTTTAAAAGATGTATCTTTCGATTGGTTAATCCAATCATTTTGAAATTTAGCAAAGTCATTGCTACCAACATTGTACCCAATCATAATAAATTTCAGCCAAATCCTCCCATTGGTTCAAATTTGAAACCATTTTTCCGTTGATTTTTGTAATTTAAACTAGAACCGATTGACCGACCAACTTAAAATTTCGCATGGTCATTGGTGCCAACATTTAAGGTATTTTTGCCAATTTTCAGTCTAATCTGTAGTTATTTTCAAAAGTTTTTGTCATTTTAGGGACATTTTATTCCATAATCTTGAAATATTTACTACATTTTCATCCCGGCCTTCTTTAAGCTTTGCTCCAAGGCCTGTAGAGCAGCCAAGCGGTCCACAATTTACAGTAAAACTAGCGCATATCAAATCGGATGCAGTACGAAGGCCAAATATTCCAATTGGTTTAAGTATAAATAATATCTTCTGATTGGTCGACAATCAAAATGTTCCGAGTAAGTTCAAATTTTGCATGGTGATCAAGACCAACATAATCTAAAATTTTACACATGTTAAGCCCAATCAGTCAAGTATTAATTGTCATTTTACGAATCATTTTATGGGTTGTCAAAAGCTGGAAAAAGTATGTAGGAAAGTCACGACACAATGGATCTGATATTCTTCCAGAGTGTTTATATGGAGAATGGAAAGTTGAAGAGAAAATCGTCTGGTGCCGTGTCGTTTATCGTGACTGGGAATGTTGCATGTTCTGTGCTCGCTCATCAACGCGTTACTCAGAGCGTTTTTCTAGTTTAATTGTACACTCGACAATTCATAAAACGGTATTTGAAAGAAATGGATTGTCTGAAAATAATATGATGTCATCATCCGATGAAGTATATGCTAACTCGTTATCTACCTCTAGTAGGTGAGCTCTAATTTCATTGATAATAACAAGGATTGATTGTCAATGGACCTGACAGCCAATCTGTTTCATTCAAATACCGTTTTATGATTTGTTGGGTGTACCTATGCACTGCACTCGTTATCTTAAAACTAATGTTGTTATCTTGCAGCCAATTAAAAGAGAAAAGAAAGAAATTAAAGAAAAATGTAGCAGTCAATATTGAACCAGTTGGTGGAATCAAGTTATTCAGCAATTCAAAACACTTTGTATCCGCTGAGGAAAGTACCAGCAGTGAAACGCAAACTCCAGGTAGAAAGAGAAGAAGAAAAAAGTCTAAATCTAGTGACAGTGAATCTGAACAATTAAAATTTGCTGAAGCCGCAGTAACTACACAATGGGTTTTACAAAAGGAGGGCACCAAAGGTTGGACAAATAAAGTGAAGGGGAAAGAAATAAGAATTGATATTGCAGGAAGTATTGTGAGTGGACAAGATTAACAAGATTATTGGCAATTGGAGGTACTGGTACCTATAAATAAGGTACTATAACCTACTATGTACTTTTCAATTTTAAAGGTATTTTTTATTTATAACATTTTGGTTGAGATATTATTTTCTCCAGTGTAGGCAGTTCCAATGATAATTCCACGCCTTGCAAATGCATGATAGTAATGACGGTTGTAAACAAAAATGTACGTTTTCAAATAAAAAATATTACACCGTTTTTAACCATAGTGTTACAAGAAATGTTGTTTTCTATTTTGATTTTTGAGTGTATACTCTCTTAAACCACTGTACAATTACTATTTGTATTAATTTTAACAAAATTAGAAACAACTGCTCTGCCTATGAAATTTCAATTCGTGCACTTTTCCTGGAATTAATAAAATCGCGATGTAGGTATTTACTATTTTTATTTGTAAATCAATAAAAACTCCAGTTAAATTGAAATTGTTTTAATTGATTGTCTTTTATATGATACTCATAAAATAGTGCTACGAGTGTAAAGCCGGGTCCACAAAAGACCGGGTTTTTCTATTGACCGATCACAAGTCTGCCATGAGCGGTTCTGAACTCGTGATCCAGAAATCCAGAAACCACTCACAGAAAAAAAAATAAGAAATAATATGAAAAATAAGATAAAAATCTTATTATGAAAAAACGCGAAACCGGTCTATGTGGACCCAGCTTAACTGAGAGTGATAAGTACCCTATGCTTGCCACCCTGAACACTATACATAATGAACGAGCGAGGTACTATTAAACCCTCCCCCCAAGCCTTGAATAATTCTGTGTAATAATGGCACGCATTCATTACCATAGTCTAATAGAGCTAGAACTATGATTGTATACAGCTATGTATAAAAAGTACTATGTAGTAATTAAGCTAAACATTATGCTAATATAGGAGGTAATAAAGTTTACATCATGGGCATTCACAGGAGTTATGTGACAAGTCGGTGATCACTGACCTTGAAAGTTCAGTGATCAAGCAAGCATGTGGGTGTGGGGCAGAGCCCCAGAAAATTTTCATGTTATCTCATGTTGAAGCAATTTGGTGCATTTGGTAGAATTATTTTATTGATTTGAGTTGTGTTCTCATTTCTCATACTTTTACTTTAAAAAAAATGTAACACGAACATTTTAAAAAGTAGCACCTAAACAAATCAGAGATAAGGCTAAGTGCTACTATTTTCTAGGGAAAAAAGGACAAATAATAATTAGATACATACAATACTAAAAACTGAAATTATTATGCATCCTTTTATTCTTATTTTTAGTTTTGACTGTCTTTGGAGCGGCTCCTGCGGACGCCCATGGTTTACAACCACAATTGTTACATTTACAAATCATTTGGAAGTAGATTTGGGGACTAAACTGCCTTCAGATCAGCCTTTCCATACACGATTGTAAGACACCCGAGGAAGAGGAACACTCATTTCCATTTGATTTCTTAAGCACACTTGGATTATATTTCACAGCTACTGGATGTAGGGCAATCCATTTAAAAATGTCAATTTGTTATCAGTTCGTTATTTAAAAATTAAAATATACACTATTTCCTCTGACTTTCTTGTTTCTTTGATATTTAAATTTTACATTGCAATCTTTGATATTGCAAATAAATGCCTGCGCTGCAAATTAGAAAATACTTACCAATCATATTACCGTAGTCAACTTACATATCATGGATGAAAACACCCCCTCGAAATGTCAGTTGGATATGATATTATTACAGCTAAGTTGTTTTAAATTTGTTTTATGAGGTACCTACCGACAGTTCATTTTTCCTATGTTTAATGCGCTGATAGTGAGTTTTTCTGCTAGGATGAGAAAGATTACATTGCAAGGTAAGCGCCCAATGAAGTCTGTCTCAGCCTTACAGAACAACTGATGGTGGCTCCGTCTGGTGAGGGTTCAAACATAGGAAAAACGAACTGTACCTACCTACATATTAAACGGAACTCCTGTAAACACTTGCTGGCAACCAAGTCATCTTATTAGGAATGTGAACTACCGGCCTACTTCGTTCAATTATGATCCATATGCCCAGAAAATTCTCTGAACAATCTCCAAGTTTCGTGTGGTGTGTGTGAATGCATAATATTTAACAACATAAAAATTAGAGCTGGATGTAAAATGAGTTCACAGTTTAACATTACCTAAATAAGACAGACGACGGAATGTGTGCTGTTGGTCGTACGGTTTGCTGGGGGTTCTTAAAGTATGTCTAACGCTGCTACCTCAGTTGCCAATCCTGATGACAGAAGAATGAGCCAATCAGACAATCTGTTACCTTAGCGTTCAAGTAATTTATAAATCTAGGTATTTATCTAGAACCATGTTCATTTATGATAAATTTCCTTAAAGCTATGCAAAATGTACTTACCACAAAGATTCTCACCAATGGCAATGTACAAGTAGCCTTTATCACCAAAGTCGGTACCCCAAGAGTTTCGTATTATGTAATGAGGTATCGGTGAATTTTTGTCGAAACCAACAATTTGCACAGCGTGATTGAGCATTGCCGGATTTGAATCACAGTGAAATTGTATCACACCACCGAGATAATTCTGCCAGTTTATGGCATTAATAGCAACTGCAACTGGACCATGATTTGCTATAATCCCCATGATTGATGCTTCACGCCCCACAAAACTAAAATTTGAATAATTTGAAGAGTGTTAATGAGGTAAAGGAATAAGAAGAGTATAAAAATCTTTGGCAAAAAATTATATGAATGGACCATACCTTTCACATGTGAAATTGTCAGCCACTTGAACTCCTGATTCGGATCTGAAAATTAAATTGATCCATTAAGAATAATGAACTATGTATGTACACTTGGCACATTTAAAATTGATCGGTGAGCAAATTTGAATGACTGCTGGCCATGTTCCATACCAATCAAAGCTTGTTATTATCATTGAAATGTGAGGTCACCTACTAGAGTGAGACAAGGAGATCGCTTGGACTGACTTCTGATGGTGCGATCTAACATTTTTCACCCAATCAGATTTATTGAACGATAAATTTTAAATGTTCCAAGTGTACCTATCTATAGAAAGGCAATTTTAAAATGGAACATTCTTTGTGACTTTGTAATTAGGTAGATATTTTAAATTATACCTACAAATGTTTTGAAAAATATGAATGATAACAAAGTTCTACCAAACTTCCATTATTGGCATACAGCCACCATCTACTCATCATAGATCTACTGGCCGTACTTGTTGTACCAACATCAGGCTTACAACCTCACCAATGGACTGCCACCTTGACGTGGTGGTGGGGCTTAAGGGGCCGCCTCTCATTACAGGCTGGTCCCAACTAAGTGCAGTCCAGGTCGACCTAGTCCCATGCCCTCCCCTCGGGCCGGCCTCCCTTCTCGAGATGGTGATCCCCCTGAATTCGAGTCCTACAGGCCTGAAGCCCCCCTCCCCCCCCACCGGTCCGGCCCCATTCTGAGCTGGCTGTCCCACCAGTTTCAGACTCCCCCGGATCGGGCCCTTTAGGTCGACTCCTCCCCATGTCCTCCACGTATTATCAACAAAGTTAAAAGTAAATATTAATGTGCGCAAAATGACCTAGTTGTCGACGCGCCATTAAACAATAATAATCTAAATCTAATCAGGCTTACAAGGTGTTCAACTGTGGATGATGAGAATGGAGAGAGTGCTGACGCTGGTATATGAGGAGGTCACAGTGGGTGGGCGCATCCTAGGGAGAAGTGGAATGGACGAGTTGGGAGGTGAAGTGGAGGAGGAGGACATAACATGGTGGAAGGAATTCGGTGGAAGTGGTTGACGGCGAGGAGGATGATAAGGAGGAAGTGACAGTCGTGCCAGCTGGTTTTTACAAGACCTGCGGCCCTAGTGTTGGTGGGAACATTCATTCTCTTACCCAATAAAATTTAAAATTAATATTTCTGAAATTGTAGAACTACCCAGATTCCAGAACATAAAATGAAATTACTTCACAGTAGTAGGTACTTACACTTTCAATTTGCACGTGCCCGTTTGCCATGTTAGTGGATAGTCTTTGTCCGGCTGAATGCGTATCTTATTAATAGTCAGCCAATCAAGAAGGCTGCATGTGTCCCCACCACTGCATCCCATATTGCCATTTTTTGCACAATCAATTATCTGTTGGACAATTAAAAAAAAAAAGTATAACAATTTGATTGTGCACAGCAAATGGTCTACATATGTTACCTATGTGTTCAAGTATCAACATACTGTTGGCATCTAGATATATCTTTGGTATCTGGGTACATAAGTATTCATTTTTACATATTTCAATTCAATTTGCTCACTTAGTATGGAGCCTGCAAATACTTGGTCTTTTATTACTAGGGTGGTTCCCAGGCGCATAGGAACTAAATATGCAAGGGGGGGTGGGGGATAATATTGTAAAAGAACTTGAGCTGGAGATACTAGTGTCTACAAAGACAGTGGGGGGTCTGGGGGGATGGCCCCCCAGCAAAATGCGGGTCCGGGGCATACAGACCCGGATTTTTTTGAAATTCAGGCATGAATTTGGTGCATTTGTACGCACATATTTCTATCTTGACATAAATGTACAAGAACATAGGGAGGGGGATTTTTCCTCCATCCCCCCTCCTCCCTACGCGCCTGGTGGTTCCATGTTGAATCGATCTGAATCACGATTCTAAAGTACAGACCTTGAAAGTGCTGGACCTACTGCTACCTACATAATTTAGCAATCTACAAAATAAATAAAAATTAAATTACACTACTAGTAGGAGGAAAAAGGAGGTAGGTAATTAATAGTGACTGACTGAACCCTGCAAATCACTAGTACCAAACCAACCACAACAAAGTGGTGGATTTTTGAGGTGAAACTTTTGGATGTAGGCAATTGATGTTTTGGCAGGTAGGCAATTATTTTATAGTCCAATGTACAAACCTCTTGTACACTTAGAGTTTGAAGAATTCCAGTTTTCACAGCATACATAGCTTCGACAGTTTCTACTGTGCTAAATGCCCAGCAAGCCCCGCATGTCTTTTGACTCCTGACAGAAGTTATTGCCTTCTTTTCCCGCCTTTAGAGAAAAAAATGCTCTTAAAGTTAAGTTACAAGCCACACAGAATAAATGATCATATTGATGGTAAATAAGCCAAAGGTCATTTGCCCACAATTTCTTTTCCAAAATTAAGTGTAAAATGAGATGAACTTTATTTTAATAATGAATACCTACAATTTTTTTTTAATGACTAGGTATAATCTTGCCTTGGAAGTTGGATCCAAACATAAAAGTGAATCGATTTCAGCATTATTTCATGGAGTTTTCCACTGGGCTGCACTGAAGTGACGTCACCATACAAAACTCAATGCAAATTTTAAACAGAGTGCAAACCTAGTGTGGCCAGTTGAAAACGTCATCATCATCAGTCACTGACGAGTGCTTGGCCAGCGCCTATATCAGCTACTAGTGGTAAAAATATGAACTAGGTAACCACTCCACTCTCACAGTTAGATGATCGAGTCGAGTACACAACAGTGAAAAACACGGTATGTTTTGGCTTCACACAGCCAATGTTATGGGTAAAAGAGTGAGAGTACCGTAAGTACTAGTCTAGTAGGTATACCCATAATTTATGAATGTAGTAGTAATGAATACAGTCTATCTGCAATGTCAAATATTTCAAACAATGTCAAACATGAAGGAGGTCTTCTTTGGTCGTCCTTCCAGTTAAACCGAGTTTTGTGGGCTATGACATGTGACATATATTTACCATCAATGTACCTACATACTTACCAATCAATTTTCATTGGAAGAATATCATCTGCAGCTCTCTTTCTCCTAACATTATTCTGATGAGTATTAATGGATTTCGTGTGGTAATGAGATTTTCTACGTTTTATGTGTTCATGAAGTTTCGGTTGTAAATGATGTTTCATAAATTCATCTTTGGACATATCGGAATATTTTGTCAAACCATATTGAGCACTCAGGTTCGACACACGAGCAGCATTCAGTTTTTCGATGAGTTGCAAAGATTCCTGAGAACAGTGAAATAAGTGAGTTACCTCACAAGCACTTTGAAGAATGTCTAGAACTCTGCAGACATTAACATTGCCTAATTCAAACCTTATTTGGACACATACAACAAGATCAACAAGATCCTCTAAACACTAATCAAGCAACAACCACTGGGAGTGCAGTAGTAAAATGCTATGCTCTTCATGTGGTAGGTTTCGGTTTGGTTTCTGTTCTGGCGGTTTTTTATTTACCTAGAACCTACTCTAGCTCATAGTCCACTGTGCTAGTAAAATAACCAATTTTCAATTTTGAACGAAGAACATTAATAAACCATTAAGCCATAAATATATATACTCGACTCCATGCATTACGTAAACCCTACTTCCACCTTTCCATGCATGTAGTACGTTAGTTTAGGCCCCTCCTCCCCCTCGACCCATAACACTGTAATGGAAAAGTTGTGTGAATGTGGTGAAGGGTAATGGAGAGTTTATACATTTCACTTGCAAGTGACCGAACATGTAAACATAGTGTAGGTAGGTACCTACCTACGTTTAATAAAGAATTGGGAAACCTCTGTCTTACAAGTTGCTACAAGCCTTTGTATTGCAGGCAAATAAATAATCTGCATGAGAGTTGCTGCTCTATAAACCTTAAAAAGCAGTGTAATGAAAGACAAACCTATTGATTTGTACTTGTACACTAAATGCAGCTAATGACAAGAAGAAAATATTTGTACCTAGGACAAAAACTAGTACTGTAGACTACTGTACTCTACTCTAGTACTGTAGTAGGTAGTACTGTAGACTAGTACCTAGTACTGTAAACTAGGACTGTAGCTAGGTAAAGTTTGTTAACCTATAAAGTTACCTTAAACTTGTTGAACCGATTTTGATACTCCGTATTGTTAGATTCATAAGACTTATTGAATTTTTCAACATAGCTTTTAAATAATAAATGTTCAACTACTTTATCCTTTTCAACTCTTATGGGTATTCCTAAAAAACACAGACAAATAATTCCCACAGTTATGACACAAGTTTTCCACTTAAACGCCATGACAGTTGTTCACTTCCATTTTGGTTGCACTCGGCACGGCGCGGTGAAGGCAGGCAGGCGGTTTTTCATCTTGGTCACAGTGCAATGTAAGTCAACGTAGCTATTTAATTAATTTAAATATTAAGAAATACAATTTTAATGTAACTTTTAAACATTAAAAATATTTAAATTATTTTACTTATCGTAAAATTGTATTTTCCTTATCTTTCATGTATACGAATTTGTTTTCATATTTCTTTTGAGTTGACTCCGTTGTGTTAACTTCCGTTTCCGGCGCATGATCTTCATGTAATTCATACAAACATGGCAACTCCAATTTCCAAAAAACGGAAGGTTTGTGATTTATTCTAAATTTAATTCCTCTAGTAATTTGATAAATAAGTAATCTATATTGTAGCTGATACTTTAATGTCTATGTTGTGTGGATTGTTTAGTAATCTTGAAGACGGATTACTTTGCTACTAAACGGATTTGATCATGTTCCATCAATTTTGTGTTGACATGTCTCTCCGTATCGTCTCCACTTAATTTTGAGGTTAAATTATTATTGCATAGTTTTTTTTGTTAGTAGAGCTAATACTTTATACAGGTTGATACCTGCTAATAGCAGGTATAGCAGGATAGAAGCAGGTTCTATGCTTATTAACTGTTTTCATTACATTAAGACTACAATAATGTCATTATTATTTTCAGTTTGTTGGCGATGGAGTTTTCAAGGCAGAGTTAAACGAGTTCCTCACTCGAGAGTTGGCAGAAGACGGGTATTCTGGTGTGGAAGTTCGAGTTACGCCTACGAAAACAGAAATTATAATCATGGCGACCCGTACACAAAATGTTCTTGGCGAGAAGGGTCGGCGTATTCGCGAGCTTACTTCTGTTGTACAGAAGAGGTTCAGCTTTCCTGAGTCGGCTGTAGAACTTTATGCTGAGAAAGTCGCTACTCGAGGATTGTGTGCTATTGCACAGGCAGAGTCCCTACGTTACAAGCTAATAGGAGGCTTGGCAGTACGGAGGTTAGTTGAACATACTAGGCCTTAAAGCTTAATTTACTGTCGCCAATTATATTCTAATGTTGCCTGGATTTATTAAAAGAAGTAGGAATATTAATAATTACATTTACGTACCTACCTTTTTTTAAAAGAGGATTGGTGTAATCACTTACTCCATTCAGCCTTTTTGACAGCTTTTACCATTTGTTGACTCTCCATACCTATGGCGGATGGGTCATTCTCATATTTTTTGTACAAACCATGTCCGACAACCTCTCAATTTTTTTAAAGAAGATATATTAATAATTTTTAGGTTTTGAATAGAGCATGCCCATCTGTAATCATTTCCCTCTTTACTCCACCACTTCAATTTAAATTTATATGGTCTGATTTCATGGAATTTAAAGAAACATGTGTCAGGGTACAGCAAAATTAGATGACCGGACCATGAGTTGGCTTGAACTATTGCAAAATTTTCTTATTTGCCATTGACATAAAAAAATTGTGCAGCATTTATATTGTTACAATAGCTCCAAAACTATCACAAGCTTTACGACTTATTTTTAGTGAGCAACGTAAACCTGTTATATACATTTGAACTTTGTCCGGAAATTTTGTCCACTCTGTTACGCCCACTTTGTTCTAGTATTTTTTCAGGTAATTTATGGAAATTTATAAAAGTTGGTACACTGCTAGAAGAAATATATTAGTTTTATTTATTTTACTGTTAGTCACACTGGTTAGAAATGAAAATCTGCTAACCTGCACCTGTTGACAGTGACAGCAAGCACATGTAACGACTTAAATTGTCCACTCTGTTACGCATGTAAAGTGGTGAAATTACACTTTAATTTAAACCAAAGTGAATGGTAAATGTAGCAACTAAGTTGATTGAATCATTGATATAATAATATCGCAAGTTTTTATCTATTTTAGCAACAAAAACATTTTATTATGTTATGTTGTCCACTCTGTTACATTGTCCACTCTGTTACAGTGAAATGTAATTCAGTGGATTTTTATGTTCCGCAGTGATTTTATAACATTAACTTCATCTCATATAAGTTTCAATACATATTGCTATAATATTTTAGCATTGTAAACCTCACAGAATGGCATTAACATCCGCTAAAAAACAACGGGCATTCCGAGAGCGGAGACGCATAGACAAGGAAAAAGACACGGAAAATAAAAGAAAATGAAATAAAACCAAAGGGCAATTGATTGCATTACAAAATTTATGTATGACATTGAAATTTTTGAGAAGGTATAATTTAAATTGTGCCCTCATGTCCATTCTGTTACAATATGTCCACTCTGTTACTCTGTAATAAGATTTAATTCTCCTAATACCGATGAATATTTAGGTAGTATAACTTAGATAGTTATTAGTTTTAAATGAACCCAATTAACTATATCTATTGATTAATATGGGTTGGTAAAGTCAATTCTAGAAGTTTTAGTGAAGTTATCCTTGTAAATTGGTAATTTAAGCAATGTTCTTAATTAGGATCAAATAATATCGTATATATACAAGAAATTATTTAGTTGTATTTTTTTATGGTAAGTTTATACCATCTAGTATTATACTCTATTAGTCAAAGTATCATGTTGATTATATTTTAAGATTTTTATGTAGAAATAGTTGGGTAACAGAATGGACGGATTCTGTGTCTCACAATCTTAATTTATCGATAAACTCTAAAATTGATCAAAAGTGCATTGACCACTTACTGTACACAATAAAGTACTATTGATACAATACATTGCTGCAAATAACTTTGAAATATAAACTACTTCAATTTTTTTTTCTGAAAAGTCAAAATGTACAAAAAATATAAGAATGACCCGGATAAGCAAGGTCTGGCTGTCATTTGAGGGCCCTATTACATTTTATTATCCTCTTCAATTCTTTTTCTATGATAAAGTTCGTTCACGTTTAGAATAGCAAGCCAATATGGCGGCCGTGTACTACTGTAGTCAAGCGAACGTATACGTACACATGTAAATTTCAATACAATATTCAAAAATATGTTTAAAACCACTGGAGATAAAAATAAATCAATATTATTGAATATATGATATATCTAGTATTTTTTTCTACATAGTGTATTATTTCACATATTTTATACAATTTTAATAATCCAAAGAAGAAAGTCTTGCCATTGACAGGGTAGTGTTCACGTGAACGACCAATCAACGACGTGATTGACCAAAACGTCAGAAATATTCTTAACTTGAACGAACTTTAATCACTCATTTTTCTTCAATTTTTTCTTTCTCCTTAGTTTTTTTGCAGACCCTTCACATATTTATCTGGGTGTTTTGCTTTGTCGCATCCCAGTCTGTATGATCCCAGTCTGCCTGCTGCTCCTTGCTGCAAGTGCATGGTCATGGACATGGTTAAACAGATTCCATACATTCTTAAATTTAACATTGTTTAGTTCGTAAAAAAAAAATTGAAATTAAATTTTGATGACTCAGTACTCACAAATTGTTACCTAGTTTTTGCGAACACTTCCTACAACAAAAAATATGTTTTTGTTTTTCAATTTATGAGCATTGACGTGACACTCAATTTAAAAAAATTATTATAAGAAATTTAATCCAACCAACTACCTATTGATTTAAGAAAATATTTTTTAGGGTAGGTAAGTGTGTAGAGGGTTTACAGAGGCAGAGTTAGGAAAAGTTCAGAGAGAGTTAAAGAATGACTGAGGTCCTACATATTCGTCATTTCCTCCCCATCCCTTCGTATAGTATTTAAGCGTATATTATGTATTTCCTTGAACAAAGTTGATGAGCTACAGTTTTTATGATGCTTTTCTCTCCCTCTGTTCAACTTGTCTCATCACGTAATTTAATTCCAGAGCATGTTACGGAGTTCTCCGCTTCATCATGGAGAGCGGTGCCAAGGGTTGCGAAGTGGTCGTGTCCGGCAAGCTTCGAGGCCAGCGAGCCAAGTCGATGAAGTTCGTCGACGGTCTGATGATCCACAGTGGAGAGCCGACCAATGACTACGTGGACACCGCCACTCGTCACGTTCTGCTGCGACAAGGTGTGCTCGGGATCAAGGTTAAGATCATGTTGCCGTGGGACCCCAACGGCAAGACAGGACCGAAGAAGCCACTTCCCGACAACGTCTCCGTCGTGGAGCCCAAGGAGGACATTCTACCAACGATGCCGATGAGCGAGGTTAAGGCTGTCAAGCCAGATGCGCCACCAATTGCAATGCAGTCAGCTGCCATGTAAGAAACGTCTGGGAAGTTCTTAATAAATAAATGTTATAAATCAGGTCAGTCTTTTTACTAAAACAAACATCTACTGCTCATATCCCTAAAGTGGGCCATAACACCATCAGTCTTACTTGACGACTTGTATGTCAAGCCTGGTGACCTAGGCATGAAGTTTTTCTGTCCATGTTTAAATTTCTTCGCCACACATTCGAAATCTAGGCTTGTCAAGTAAGTTCGTCATGCAAGATTGACCGCACATGGGCCATTAAACAAAATATTGATTTCAATCATTTTGGCAAACCAAATTATTTAGTGAGCACAGCAATATGTACAAAACGGCACACTTTTACAGTTCGACAATAGATGGTGCCTTTTGGCGTGCTCAAGGTCTTGCTTGAAGCAACTCTTTGCCACTGCTAAGATCATTTTCTCATGTTTCAATCAACCCTTGCCGTTTATGCTCATGTAAGTCATCATAACAATCACATTCCTAGAATAAAGTGATGACATACAAATAATTTTGGCAACAGTTAATTACCTAGATGATTTAGTTCTAGTTACTTTTAGGAATAATTATTTTACAATAATCAAGTATTTTAAAATTCAATTTTAACACTTGCCCTTATGGTCGTGTCTCCACTGAGTGTTTCGTGATTGGTGAGAGATGTTCAACGTACCAGTGTTTGCTCATCAACGTGTTACACTGAGCGTTTTCCTATGAAATAGACTTACTGTTCTAAAACAATTCAGTATTGAAAACAGCAGCGTGAAAGCAATAAATATTCAGGGACCCAAACCTTTATTAAAAGGTTCTGGTTCCACAATTTTACTTTATAAAGGTTCCGGTTCTTAAACAAATAATCTTAAAGGTTCGGTTCCGGTTCTCAATTTTTAAATCAAACTAGATTATAACACTTTGAGTATTATGTCAAATTTAATGGAATTATTGGATGTGGAATTTGTCCTATGAATGAAGCACTGGTGTAGTGGCTGTAATATGCGTACGGAAGTCACAGGATGGTGCGCAGACTAAATCTCGGAGTCAGAAGAGACAGTGGCGGCAATTTTCTCCATAAGACTGCGTAAACATTCATTTTGCCAGAGCTTCATAATTGTCAGCAATGCAGTTCTCGTCGCAGTAGTCAGATTCAAAAATTGAAAACTCGAGCATCATTTGAAAATGAAGGATTTTCAAGAATTAAAAAAGTCTACAAAAATTACTACCTAATAGAAATTTTATAAAAAATAAAACTTTTTACAACTTTAGGAATAATATTTTTTGAAAATATTATAATATTATTATCATCCAAGTGTTAAAAAATTAAATCGTAGGTACATGTTTCTTTTATTAAAAGAAGGAACCTTTAAGAACCTTTAAGAACCTAATTGATTATAAAGGTTCCGGTTCTTGGGGAAAAAAGTATAACGGTTCTGGTTCCAAAATTATAAAGGTTCATACCGGTTCGGGTCCCTGTAAATATGACCAATCTCAGCAGTAAAACATAAAATTAGATTCTATTTCTAGCTGGCAGCACCGTCATGTTTGTTGCACTTCCAGTGAAACCATCACAATATTGTCAGCCAACACTAGAAAAGTAGGGCCTATGGTCCGTGTCACACGAAATTGTCCGCTAAGATATTTTGAATACCCCTTGTCCGAGAGAGAGGGATGGTCTCGGAAGACCGCGCGATCACACACAGCGTCTGAGGGATGGACAAAAAAACGGTTATTTGCAACATTAGGGGCCAAGTTTGGCGGCCAACTCCGTGTGACACGGACCATAGGTTGTTTGGCGGCAGCCCTTCACAAAAATCGTTTCGGATTACGACAGAAGTCGCGGTCATGTCATTCCTAGTTAACGCTAATAAAGCGACCACATGACTAGTAATATAAAATTTTGATACTGGCTAAGTACTGCACCCTCAAATGGTTGAGTGAGTATTTTCCCCAATCACTTAGTGCTTCTACAACTCGCCAGACCCTGTTCACCAAATTTTAGTTAAAACTTACTTAAAAATTTTCGACGTTTTTATTTTTGAGAATTCATGTTAAGGTGGTGCAAGCCGGCAAGCGCGAGCGATGCAGCTTCTTGTTGCAGGCACATTTTTGGATACGATTGGAGACAAAATGGGTTGACGAAATGATTTGATATTTTAATCGTGATTAGTATAAAAGACCAACTTAGGTTATCACTCTGTACATTTGAATTTTTTGCCTTGTTAATTTTTAGGAGAAAAATTGTATATTTTCTTGTCTTGCTGGGTGCCGTATGAAATTTAAAAAAATTAATATTAATTTAAAAAATGTGCCAAGTGATAACCCTAAGTTTGTCTTTCATCTTATCATGATTATAATTTGAGATTGATTGGTTAACGGGTTTGTCTCTAATCATATTGGAGATTTCATCGTTTTGCGCGGTTTTGTTGAATCACCGGCGCCTAATTAACCCTGCATTCATGAGGTCCCATTTTTTTCCCACCATTACGGAGGCGGGGTGTAAGAAACCCCAAAAGTAAAATTGCTTTTGTAACATGCTGGAATCAAATCCTGTATTTTGGTTTTTACAGAAGTGAAGGTTACTAGTATTACTATGTATTTAGTGAAAAAGAAAAAAATTAAAAATATTATTTAATATTTTTAGTGGTATAAGAGCAAACACCCGGCTTTTTTGCTGTAAAATGTAGACTTTAACATTTTTTTTTGTCCTCGTTTGTAATTGGAAATCAACAAAGTGTATGTATTTCATACTTATATATGTGTATTTATATAATAAAATATATATATCATGTATATATTTTATTTATATAAATAAACAAATATTTGAATAAAATTTTGCACAAAAACAAATTTTGTGATGCCACATTTACAAAACTAAATGTTACTAGTTTGATCTGGTGATGTTATTGGCCTCTAGATAGTACAACTTGAAGTTACTGAGGAATCTGAGTTGATAATGCAGCTGAGCGATAAATACCGGGACAAATTAAAACCCTGGGGTGTAACACACCCCACGTTGATAATGCAGGGTTAACAAGGCACGAAGCCAAAATGAACAGTGCTACTAATATACAATCGGACTGATCATGTGAACATCCTATCAAAGTTACAAGCACATATGATAAAAATTTTCTCCCTCAATTTCCTAAAACGGCCGAGCGCTTTTATCACCTTAATTCCCGCACACAACAGCCCGTTTTGTTCATGAAGAATAGGCAAATGAAACCTGTCCTCAATTTTCGACACAATTGGCATTTTTTTAAAGAAAAGCTGGAAAAAATGAAAAAGGGGGCATAAATATATGATATCATGAATGAGTTGTTCCGTATCAACTCGACCAATCAACCCAACTTTTCTCAAACTGTCTCAAACTTTTCGGCAACCTCTCAGATTCTTCTCAAAATTTGGGACAATATTACCAAGAACAAAGCAGCACACACCTCTTTCAGGATTTTTCCATATTCTTTAGTCAACGGATCAAAATACTTAATAGTGAATTTAAACTACATATAAATGGTTCTATTATTCCCACTTCAGAAAATGCAAGGAATTTAGGTTTGATAATGGACAGCCAAATGACTTACTCAGATCATATTCAGAAAGCAAATAGCAAAGCTTACGGCAAACTACGAACAATGCAAAGATTTAAACAAATTCTGACAAGATCAACAAAAAGCAAGCTTGTTGAGGCACTTATAATATCTAATTTGAATTACTGTGACATCGTTTACGGACCGTGTATTTCGAAGAAAGATGTAGGTCGTATTCAAAAAGTCCAGAATTCTTGTGCTAGGTTTGTATTCAATATTAAGAGAAGACACCATATAAGTCCCTACATTCAAAAACTTCATTGGCTAAAGATGGAAGCGAGAAGAAGCCTACATTTAACATGCGCAACGCACAAGATATTGAGAACGGGAGAGCCAAAGTATTTAAATGATAAGTTGAGAAAGCGTCATGATATTCACCTACGAGACACGCGGTCCAAAGATAAGCTAGACTTTGGAACTCATCGAAGTAAAAAATTCAAGAACTGTTTTTTCTATTCAGCCTCAGTAGCATACAACACAACAACAACAACAGAAGAGCAGACTCTAAGTTTAAAAGCTTTCAAGACGCTCGTTAAGGATAAACTCGCTATCATTCAAGAAAGAGAATTCGTGAAGTAATGATATTGGAAGACGAGAATCAAGATTACATCCTGCTGAGAATGTTTTTTCAGTGGTTTTCCCTCAGCTAAAAAGCAAATGCTTGGATGTTCTTCCAATATTACCACTGATATTGAAGCACAATTTTAATGACTATTATGAATTAAGAAGAAGTAGGTAAATGGTGAAGATGTGAAGCAGCTGAAGAGAAGAGATGGATGTATGGAAGATCAACGACTCGATTGTTGAATACAGACCAATTATGTACCTATTTTATGTGCTCAATAAATTACATTATTATTATTACTTTTGTACTTACGGGGCTTGTAGCACCCATAACGACTATTGTCACTTGATATCATGTTACCAGTAACAGAGGGATTATGGTCAAATCATCTTGAAAGTATCTCTGGACTATTTCAAGGGAAATGATGCACTAGGGATTTTGACAGGCAAGAAATTACGTACTCGTCTTGCCGATTTTGTAGGTAGCTTAGATTTAAAAGTAACTTTATTTAATCATTTGAATACAAACTAAAAAAGAGTGTAGGTACTTATTACGTAAATAACCAAGACAAAAGATTGGGAAAAGTACATTTAAATCAAGTTTTTATGTCTCTCCCTACGTTCTAATTCTACTGAAACCAAAACAAACTACAAAACATTAAAAATACATAATAATTTTAATAACACACAAATTTTCTTGGAATAAATGCAAGTACAATGATAAAGTTAATGAATAATAAAACGATGGTATGTCATCAATCATCATCACACATCATAATCAAACTATAACTAACGTATGTTTGAAAGGAATAAAAATGCACCAACAATAACACCACCTGATATAACCTATATTCAATATTTCTCATGGATAACTTCATTTAACAATATCCGCAAATTTTAAATACCCGGTAAAAATTAACTACTACAATTATTAGCGGACAGTTTGAAATGTCGATTGAGTGAAATAAAACTTTAATATCTGAGTGAATGCACATACATTGGTCCACAATTCATAAAGAATACCAAGTAAGTATCGAAATCTAAATTGAACAACTAGTCTCAATGTCTAAGAGAAATGCTTGGCCTTATTAATTTGTCAACAAACTGTGTATTTCAAACACGGCTCACTTATGACGTCCTTATGATTGTGAATGATCGAGACTTATGACAAGGCTAGGCACTACTACGGCAATGTGCAACTACTATCAATGTCCACACTTGAGAACGTGTATCCGATTAATTAGATGTTAGTGTCTATTCCATTTATAAAGATTTCAAAACGGTTTTCGTTACATAGCGGGATTAAAAATATCAGAAGTCATGTAGAGGCATTTACAAAAACCAAAATTTAGAACAATTACACTGTGTTCATATTCGTCCCATTTTGCGCTGCTAGAATTTAATTTTGATCAAAGTAAGAAAACAAATTTAGAAACATGATTTTGTTTCGGTTAGGTTTATTGATTTTTTTACTGAATTATACATTCCTAAAGGAAATTGTAAAAACTTCATTTTGTCATCATATTATGGTCTTCAGAAGAAACATACCATTAAATGAATCAACATTATTATAGTAGTAGTACATTACACCACCTACCCAAGGATTTACTTTACATAGGTAGGTAGGTACACATAAAATAAAAATTGTACAAGAGAAAAATCTGATTTCTTTTGTTAACTTTTTTGAGGCAAACTAAATATACGTACAAGCAATCTAAATAATACAAAAGTAATACAAAATTCAATCTACGTAAGAAACCAGATTGAAAAAAGTGTAAATATGTATACGGAGAGGAGTGTCTAAATTAGCTTAACGGCTGTTGGCTGGGAGTGAATTGCAGTGTCAAGATGATTTTTGACATTAGCTAATTTCAATTTCCTGCCCCATACGCATAAATGGGAAAATTAGGTCGTAGCAAAAGTTTAATATAATATTTCATCACTTCACATTAAAAATCCAATGCCATATTTTCATTACGATACAAAACATCGATATATGATAGGAGTTTCACTCGTGGTAAATCTGTACCATTGTTGGCAATTCATGGTATCATGTAGGTAGTTAGCTGCCCACTTGCAGTACCAAATGTCAAGCTATTGCTCAGTCTCCACCTTCCCTCCATGCATGCGAACGTATGGTATGTCTATGAATGTACTGAGTGGTATGTTACTGCTGTGGTTGCTGAGGAGGTGCTAGTCTCATCGTTAGGCTGACGCCCGCAAGAAGAGCGTTCCGCAGGAATCCGGGCATGCCCGGTTTGTTGGCAGTGTTTTCAACCACCGCCCGTAGCTCGGAGAACATGTTGCGAGTATACGGATTACGTTGCGATGAGTATCGAAGGGTCAAAAAGTGGTAGTAGATGAATGGTGTCAACAAACCGGCGCGACCCCTGAAAAAGAAAGTGTAAAATATTATAATCCTAGACAATAATGATCTGTTGCTGTAATGTGCTCTGCTATAGGAGCAGTTTAATTTGATATGATATTTATAAACTAATGTGTAATAAATACATAGAAGAAACTGAAGTGGTGGTTGTGACAGTAGTTGACATAAAATACTTTTTTGGTTGCAGGCTGTTCTTAAAGGATGTCACACTAAAAGTTTTTTTTTCTGAACTTTTTTTTTTACATTTAATATTTTTGGAATTTGAGCCAAAAAACATCTTATTAATTGATCTGCTAAGGCCGGGTAGGGCCAACTTTAAATTAACTAACTATAAGTTAGTGGGCAAATAGCCAATGAATCCATTTGGCGCGAATTCCACAGCCAATAGGATTTACTAAATTCCACTAACCATCGATAGTTAACTTAATCCAATGTTGGTCCCACCTGACCTTAGAATTTCGGATCACAGTGCGTAGCCCCCCATTCACCATATAAAATTAAGTTTAGCATCCATCATCAGTCAAATAGCAATTGAAAAAGCTTGATTACATGGTTGCAAAAGTGTGCAATGCAAAATTGAGAAAATGGACTTCTGGCATTTTACCTCCAAAAAACTTCTGCCATAAAGGTTGGCAGTGAATCTAATCTGGCTGTCTGGATACAGGTCCAGAGTCAATATCACTGCAGCCAACTTGCTCCATCCTATTATTTAATTGCATAATAATATGGCAATATTATTTAAAGAAATATACTTACAAGAAAATCAATACAACTGTGAAGGGCATTAGGAAAACCTCTGTGAAGGCCACAAGACGGAGAATGTTTCTCGACTGGAACTCCACCAGTGAAATCATCAGACGAGCTCCCCACCATGAGTTCTGTCCCAGCGCCTGGCGTGACATAAAAACAAGTAAATATAAATACCAAACTCTTCCTCTAGAAATTGACGGAATTTTCTTGGTCTTACTTACGTCGAGCAGCGTCAGCGAGTAGCTCGCGGAATGTAGAATACCAAATAATGCCACTGGCAGAAGGGCCACTAAAAGCTGTTAAGGATTCAATTGATTGAACTTGGTTGTTTTGAACTGTCGACTACAACTTCATCATGACCTCTGATCTCGCTATGCAGTTGAATGATCAACAGAATGGTGAGAATACCTACGCCACACCTTTATATTTATAACATTGCATATTTTTTTTACTTTTTATTAAATATTTATGCGATGAGATCAAGGAGGTTATAGTTATATCTGGCTGGAAGGGTTACGCGCCATAGCTACGCCTGGCTACGCTGACGACTTGAAGCCACTCCCAGCTATCCGCCACTCCTCCCACTCAACAAGCAGGCGGCAAAACTCCAGGCAGATAACAATTGCATTCGCATGCGGCCATACAAGCGCCGTTCAAAGAGTTCCAGAAGTTTTTTAATTGCGTGCCAATGAATACGCTTGGGGAGATGCGTTTTGTAGCATTGTTTAACTGAGACTCTAAGGAATCGCCTCCCATTTTTCGATTCACTTATGAGAATCTTATGGGCTTATCGATTCACTGGGAACGGGAGCGTAGGAACTAAATTCCCAATGGGTGGTTGGGGGGGGGTGTAATATTGGAAAAAACTTGAGCTGGAGATACTAGTGTCTATGAAAACAATGGGGGAGGGCCCCCCAGCAAAATGCGGGTCCGGGGGCGGGGCACAAGTTCCGGAATTTTTTTGAATTTGAAGCATGAATGTGGTGCATTTCTACACGATTTTTAACACTAAGCATATTTTTATCTTGACATATTTAAATGTATAAGAACATAAGGAGGGGAATTGAACCGGGGGGGGGGGTTGTTCTTGATATTAAATGTCTTCAGTAATAAATAGATGTGTAAAATTACCGGTAATTTAAAAGAATATTACCAAAATCTGGTAAAATTGGTAATATTGGAAAAAAATGTGAGTTTCGGGTACAAAACGATTATGGTTCATTTACGAGCTACTTCTCTGCCTATTATGAGTGTATACGACTAATATAAATTTCCAAGTTCTTTCATAAGATATTTGACTATACTCTCTTGTGTATTGGAAAAGATTCAATGATGATGGATGAACAATGACCACCAATATTTGATATGTTAACTTTATAAGATCCAGTTTAAAATACAAAATGTACCTAGTTCAGTAAAAAAAAAAAAAAACGGTAATATTACCGATTTACATTTCTAGTAATAAAGAAGTGGAAAAAGTAAGGTAGGTACCTAAAATATAAACTCGGTCTTTTGGAATGTTCTCAATATAAAATGTCGACAATTTTACTTGACGAAAGACAAATTTTCTCAATAACACACTTGCCCCAATAATCAATGTCTAACTCTTTACTTATTAAAAAGGATACGTGTAACTGGTGCCACATAGAGGAAGATAAGAGAGTAGAAGAGGTAGTGGCAGCTGTCTTCTCGGAGTAACTGTCCCAAGAACTCACGGGTGAAGGTGACTCGAGGTATTCGCTGATGCAAGCGCAGGGCACTGGTAGCTGCATTTGACATTAGTGCCTTGTAGTACGCATTGTTGGGATTTCTGAAGAAAAACGAGTAAAATTATTATTTTGGCTGATTTTTTTACAAATTTTTGTTGGGATTTCTGTAGAAAAATGAGCAAAATTATTATAGTAGCCAATTTTTTTGATGACTAATGCATAGTATCTGAATAAAATACCTACAGATGAATTTTCTTTACAGATGAATTTTTGAAGTTTACAGAAAATTACTTGATTTTTCAACAGAAAATCACTCATTTATCGCAGACATTAATCTTCCGATATCATAATTTTATATATAATTTATTATTCTGTAGATATAACATATCGCTGAATACAAATTGTAATTGCTTTGTGTGAAAAGTGTTTTTGTCATTATATTTGTGTTAATTGATTACAAATTTTGAATAAAAAATAGCGAGTTCCTTTTATATAATATTGTTAGAGATCCTTTCCTAGTTTCATACATATCTCTCCCAGTTATTTATCATCTGACACTGTCACTGATGATAACATGGAGAGTATTCACTGACACTCTTGCAATATAACTCTTCAGTCACTTAGGTACCTAATTGTGTTTTATTCTCATACCTTGAGAAAAATAATATCTCAATAGCAATTAATAATTTGCATGCGAGTGTAAATTATGTTGTAAGAAGCTCATGATGATCAACAAATGAAATGACAGCACATTTCCATGGAAAGCTATCTACCTATCAATATCATTGACCAGTTTTGAAGAAAGAGCTTGTAAATCCATAAAGAGCAAGCTGTTACAAAGACAGGAAATTACAGCAATGTAGGAACATGCTAGACATTTTGAATCTCAATCTAAAGTGAACTGTTGCATTATTTTATCATTTGTTTTGTTATGCAACAACCTTGAAACCTCCAGGCAGTACTGAAGATCATGTACAGTAATTAAATATATTAACACCAAGGTCAGTAACATATGGCTAAAGGAGGATACTTCACAATAAATTTGGTGTTAAGATTACTTTCTATTAGTGTAATAAAAACTACACATGAAGGTCACTCAGATCACACAACATTTCCTACCTGCTGGATATGAGGTACTTTTACAAAATGTATAACATGTAGTATTCTTTTATGACGGTGTTAATTTGAATGTACACACCTACCAAAATAACACAAGAGACGACATCATAAAACATGGTCAACAATTATATAATGCATTAAAACTATGGTCGGTGACAGGCAAAGAAGAACCCGCTCTAGCATGGGCCGCCTATACCTGGCAATGCTAAACTGGGTTCATCTTTGCCTGTCTCCGACCATACCTACTACATAGCGAAAGGTTGATTGATGTATGTACAAATTACATTTCAATGATACATAATGGGAAAATCAAATGTTGAAGAGGATTTTGAAAAATATTAGATGGACATTTTCTTGTATTTCTGATGCCTACATAATTAATTATTAATTAGCCTTGCCATAGGTTAAATACCTCTAGGTACATGTAATTATTGCAGTGTTTGTAGGAAATCTCTTAAGTAGGACCTTGTGCTCAAGGAAATTTTAAATGCAAAAAAAAATTCAAACTCGTTTTAAAAATAAGAGTATATTGCTGCATCGACCTTTTCCTTCCGGGGAAAAACTATATAATTTCTCAAATTGTGAAATTGTGTACAATTCCCAAACAATTTGCAGACGTACACAAAAAATCTCAAATGTGGAATTCCACCTCAGTTCAACCAAAAATTTTAAAAATTTGCAGACATGATTTTTGATTTTGATGAAAGTTGGCACAGTTGCACAGCAAGAGTAATAAGGGGAAGGACGCCAAAAAGAACTCAGCTATAATTGAGATTGTGACATTTCCCACAACTGCGTTCAACTTGTATTGAACTTTATTTTGAGTGGGCAGGGGATACAAAATTCTCAGGGACCAATGGATGCGAGTAAAAGACAGTGCGCAATCCTAAGCACTTTGGCTCAGTTTGCCCTGCAGGGCCATTCTTGAATTTTTTATGCAAAGGAATCGAATTTTCAGCTATTTTGGCATCCTTTTCAAAGAAATTTAAGTTGTGTGATGCAATAATCTTGTGGAAACTTTAGACAATTGCAATTATAATCTGTACGTAGGTAGTTATTTCTTGATAGAAAGAATTTAAAAAAATGAATAGAATTAATTCTTAAATTTAAAATTATAAAAAATAAATGTTATTAATTAAAATTTTAAGAAATACAATTTAAGAATTTAAAAGATTTTTTTCTTTATTTCTTGATGGCCTTGCAGGGCATTATTTAAATATTTAGTAAACGAAAATCAAATTTAAAACGATTTTGGAACTCTTTTGAAACAAATGAAACAGTTGTGACAGGCCAATATAAAGAAAGGAAAATGTCTACTCTGTTCATCAAGTTTTCCACGTGAGAAAAATCTGAGAATTCGGATGTCATAATTGACTTGGTGCAAATCTGTGCAATTTTGCATCTGGATCTACATAGGTACCAATCTTTTTTTTGCAATATTCTTGTGTGTAATCTGGGGATGTCAGGATAAAATGAGTGGAGGGGAGTGTCACTGACCCCCACTCCCCCTTTCCTATGAGCCAGACTGTGTTCATAACAGAACAGCATCAGCAAGAGTTATGTCACTGATCACTTAAAAGTCATTTCCCACCTTATCATCATTTAAAAACATTCCTCTCCTGCCTTATCTACCAGCTTGTCATGATAATATCAATATTATCTAGGTTATTTTTTGTCTTATAAATCATCAGGACTATTGAGACTCCCAAATACAATGTCTGACTGAACAATATTATTAGTAGGTAATTAATTAGCCATGTGAAAAAAAGCTGATTTGAAGAATGTCTTCCAGTGCAACTTCGATGGCATGCAAATTCCTTTCTGCCTCAGCAATCTTTCTGCCTAAGTACTCTATCTCCTCTACTGTCACTCACCCAGGCCTGCTCTATCTCTATGCCCTGTGAGATAAGGGATGTTTAAGTAGAAGCCATCACAACTAGGCAAAAGATAGATAAAGTGCAAGATTGCTAAAACTTAATATTATAATGTTTCATCAATTATTAATAACTTGTAATTTACTGGTCTGTTGGGCCAGTGTGTCAAGACTCAAGACTGCTAAATTTTAAACAGTTTATTAGGACTAAATTGCCATGCAACAACTAATGACACTCCTTGAATGATCATTTAAATTTCCGTAGGTATATCGAATGCTTATAGCAGAGTAAAAAGCGGAGTCAGCGGAAGTAATAAGGTATACAGAAAATGTGAAGGAAGTTCCGTATTCCGGGCCAATTCGACCGTTGGGTAGGTACATAGGTAGGGTAGTACCTACTACGGCAAGGTCGGCAACCTTTTTTGGTGAAGGAGCCAATTTCCCAAAAATTAATAAATTAGATAATAATGGGAGCCCCAGTAGAGGCAATCAAATGTAATACACCGAAAATAATAAATTGAATTACTAGTTTATTTTGATATTTTGACTTTTTTAAATTTCAACAGTTTAAAAGTGATTGTGGGACTCTAAAATTAAACAAATTAAATCAAATTACCTTCCAATTAATTGATGCCCCACATTCTA
The DNA here is from genome assembly GCA_934045905.1 of Leuctra nigra. Taxonomy (NCBI): domain Eukaryota; kingdom Metazoa; phylum Arthropoda; class Insecta; order Plecoptera; family Leuctridae; genus Leuctra; species Leuctra nigra. Next base: position 24,782,376 of record OW203764.1, read on the forward strand.
AAATTAACAAACTGAATCAAATAACCTTCCAATTGTGGCCCCGCAGGGCGTTATTATATTCACATTTCACATTTTTCGATTCCAGATCTTTATTCAAATTATAAAGAACCATTCAAGAACCACCAAAGAGCCGCAGGTTGCCGACCCCTGTACTATGGGATTAGTAAAATGAAATTATAAGTATCAAGATTAAAATAGCACTTACCCAAAGAGGGGTATAAAATATCCTAATGTGAATAATACAGTGAAGACTCTTGTAGCCCAAAGAGCTACATCGATTTTGTGATCGATTACATGTTGTTTCAAAGCTGAAAACCCACGAGTCGGAGTTGCTTCAGATTGGCTTGGTTGGTCAGATGAAGGGGCTGTGTTGCTATCTCCCATTTCTGCAACAAAGTAGCATGTTTAGTATTGATTGCAATTTTGTTGTAAAAAGGCTTGCCTACATTTCAAAAATGCATCACCACATATTAGTTCCACAATTGGTTTCCTACTCCTTTTAGCTAAACATCCAACAAGCATCAATCATCGAACAAAACCATAGTATAAAAATCACATAATATCCAGCACTACCTTCTTCATGCACTCTCTCTCTGTTCCCTTCTTGTGCCATTCGACAGACAAAATGAGTTTTCTGTTGGGAGGTCTGTCGCCTTCAGAATTGCTCACGTTGCAGAAAATTTCCAAAGTAGACCGACAGTGAAGACAATCAAACTGCTTTTACCGATTGTTTATGACTTCTTTGCCTCATTTTGTTTATGTTTCGTCGCCCCCACCAGCAATACATGGCAACGAACATTCTTCGAAGATGGAGAACTGACACTCATTTCAATAAAAAAATATGCTCACATCAAAAGGCAGAAGAAAAGAAGAGCGTGCATGGAGAAGGTACTAGAAAGCCTAGTTAGAAATAAGAATTATGCCTAACATAGAGTATCACGGAGCTACTCTACTCGCCAGTTGTTCGGTTTGGCTGAGAAAGACTACATTGCGCGCTCACCGTGCTTACTTAGTCTTTCTCGGCCTAAAGGCAGATTCCCACGGCCGCTCCAAACTTCCAAATCGCCGTTTCAAAAACTCCCATGTGAACTAAGAAACCAATTGAAATGGTAGGTAGATTGAATTCAATGTTTTGTCCTCTCAACAAGGATAAATGAAACGCCCGTTCGGAACTTCGAAGTTAGGAACGGCTGTGTGAACCGAACTTAACAGAACAACTGACAAGTGGTGCATTCTGTTGAGAGTTCAGACCTACGTTGCCCCAACTGTAGTACATACTATCGCTACTACCTATGGAGGAAGGATCAAGTCCCCGTGTGAATCCGCGCTGGAGACAGGCTCCGTGGACACCGCGTTCCAGGAGCTGAAGCTGGCTGAAGTTGCAATTACCTAGGTCCTTATATCAAATGAATCCATATCAAGGTGGAATCAAAGTAGGGGGTTGGTAGGATTAGGAATAGGCCTAACAAACCCTACTAGGCTACTTACTGGGTAGCTATAGGTAGGTAGGTAGGTAGCTATAGCTATAGCTACCTTACCTAGGTACCTTACCTAGATTCCTACCCACCAGACGTATTACGGCACTTATTAGGAACACGTCTGCTACCTACCTCTACGTGCCTAGGTAAGGTTCCCTATAGCTAGCATCCAAGATAGAAAATGTATAGAAAGCACCCCATTTAACCTACTAGGTACCTACCTACCTACCTACTTGGTAGGTAAGTAGGTACCTACAGCATAAACATTACCTAATATTACTCGTTCACACGATTACCAAAATGGTATACAGAATACACTACATACCTGACTGATTATTTACAGCTCTGCTCTATTCTAATGCTATAATAAAATAATACTCAGACTCTCACTTGTCACAATAACGCAATGATACCACGTAATTTCTCAATCTCGGCCATGAACATATGAATGTCATGAGAGAGAGTAAGTTAGCAATGAAGAACGAGGTGCCGAGTAAAGCATATTCTAAAGACAACTACCAACACTACAATATTTTTTATATATTTCACATTCTATAATATATCGATATGATGACAATTGAAACTAGCACGGTAATAAAATATTATTTTATAGTATAATTTAACAGTAAACTGTACTTTGGGATATAATGTAATAATATAAAATCTCTTTTTATTTGTTTATTATGAGATCCAATGTTGGTGTAACTTCCCCTGTTACAAATCTTGACCAATGAAATCTCGTTTTTAATAACGCTGAGTTTCGTTTTTGAAGTGCGCTTATTCTCCGATAGGTCGCACTTGCGACTAGTTTGCAAAATCAAGGTCACTGCTGTCAACGGCGACTGTGTTGTGTTGCGGAGTGTGGCGTAGCGTGGCGTGGTAGAGTGTTGACCTAAGCATCAAATCTCCTGTTATCAATATTTTATGTGTTTTTTGAGATGCTGAGAAAGCTGATGAATTACGACCATAGGATAAATTAAAACTAATTTGGTTAAGTTAGTGTATTTGCCAATTGAATATAATCTTAGTGTTGTATGGGGTAACCCTAATTTTTTGGGGTCCATCCACCTGTCAATATGATAATGCCACCAATTTTAAAAGTGAAATCTGTGCTAGCTAGCATCTTTTTTAACTAGACCGGCGAAAGTTTGTACTAGTTAACAAATATCATTCTCTAGATCGCAAGCAGGAGAACAGATCCAAGATGTACTACTATTTAATAGTTGCTTTGAGTATTCTGTTAGTTTTTTTAATTGTTTACAAATCTCACAAAACACAGTCACTTAGAAGTTTAAGTGTTAAACAAATTCTTCAGCGATCCCAATATTTGGTGATATACTATATTGTCGGAGTAGTAGAGTCTGTGAAGGATAATATTTACCGATCATGGAACACTACAGGTAAATTTACTGGCACCTCCAATTTAGTAATACCTACCCAACTCTCTCCTAAGTTGTTTTTCAAATGCCAATTAATTACCATATTTTGGGACTCAGTGCTTGAAATAAAATAAATGTACCTACCTACAATAAGAGAACAGGGTTGGAAAACCCCCATGTTTTCCAAAATTAATTTGCCCAGTGGGTTTTTCGACAAATAGGCAACAGAAAATTGTAATTTGTGAACTATAGATTTGAATATTATTACCCACTCTGTATGCATATTATTATTAAAATATTTCATAATTTAATATGATGTATTTGCCAAGTGTTGAAAACCTTTTTAAAGACAATACCTTGTAATTGTCACTTTATTTTTAAGTAACCCCCTTTTCTTCCAAAACCCTAGTTATTTTCTAGTGGATTTACAAAAAAAAATTGTTTTTGAGAAAACTAATTTATAAAATAATCATGTCATAAAACATTTCTTTTTGCTTCCAAAGAACATCCTGCCCTTCATTGTGTAGCTGTATAGGTAACTACCAAATTCTTGTGTACCTAATACATATTTTAAATTGAAAGAAAAGAGAGTATTAGGTACCCAATAGACCAAAACAGAAATGACTAGTGCCATCTATATCCGGTTTGGAACTACGTATCATTCCGTGTGTTCCGGTGGTGACAAGAAATAGCAATTTAGTTTCAATTCACACTTTGAAATACATGGAATTCAAAGTTCACCTATCTATAATTAAATAGTAGTATTCTTGATATCAATACATTATATAAAATGTTCTTTGTTAAAATAATTTTATAACAGCCAAAGACAAATTTTAAAAAACAAAAAATCAACAATCAAAAATTAAAAAGCAGCCTTCTTATTGCATTATAATTTTCGTATGCAGAAGGCAGTGATTTAGAGATGTCACACGGGTCAAGGTGTAAAATTGTCAACTTCACGCATGCGCAGGAATTTCTGTTTTGGTCTATTGAATTTGTTGAGTTATTTTCGTAGAGTAGGTACCTACAAATCATCAAAATCTTCCTAAAAAGTAAAAATTGAAATTACATCACTGTCAGCCAAGAGAATTTAAATGGACTGTAATTCAACTGTAGAATTGTGTATTTTTCAGAGTTGATTTCGCATAAAGGAGAAGTCGCTATCGTTACGGGAGGTTCTCGTGGTCTTGGACTTGAGGTAGTGAAGAAATTGCTGCAATGCGACTATTTTGTCATTATAGGTAATATTCTTACCATCAGGTGGATATTAATATTATTACCAGAAACCTCAGACATCTTTGTTACTGATAATTGTTGACTTCCGCTCTATGGGATTAGTGACTGACTGACTGCTCTAGCTCAGCACTGAATGCTTTCGCCGATGTCGGAGGCCGCACTGGTTTATCAGATTCTGGCAATATAAAGACGTATTAGTTATTACTAGGAAAACGCTCTGGGTAACGCGTTGATGAGCGAGCACGGATACGCGCAACACCTCGAACCGAAATTCTGCGTCTATCAAAAATATCAATAAAACTTAAAAGCCAATAATTCTTGAATTTTTCACAGACTTGTTTAAAAATCGCCAAATATCACTCAAATATTAGTCCCAATAACCATGCAAAGTTTTAAGTTGATCGATTGAACCTTTATAATTGAACTACGTTCCCAGTAAATATTAAAAAATCACAGAATCTCTTTCAAAAAATATACCTGGGACCACTCATATGATATTAGTGTGTGTACACAATATCAGATCGATCTGTTGAACGGTCATTATTAGTTTCATATGCGTTTAAAAGTTTTTGCTCAACTACCTTGGATTAGAACTGAAGAGTCAAAGTAGCCGTGATCAACATTTTCGAGAAATTTGACAGCTAACACGCAAAATGTCCGTAAAATGTCAATTACTTTTGGATTTAAGGTGGCTCATCCAATCAGGCATAGTCTCAGATTTTCATAATTTTTTGTCTACTTATTGATAATCATGCCATACACTATCCTTGAAAAAATTAAACACTTCTCGTGTCTAGTTTCTGAGATAAATTGAGTTTTCTTTCCCATGTTATCTTATGGCAGACAGGTAAAATCGTGTCACAATTAGGCTAATAATGAAGATCTAATTTTTAGTTTGTCCCAACTTTGATCAAAAAACCTATTTTCTGATAGATAGTTGGACATTATATTAGGGAAAAAATTAAAAACAATACCAACGTGTGCTATTTTAAAAGTTATCAACCAAAAACTAAATGATTTCCCTATACCTCCTGTGTTACAGTTTTGTTCAATCTCGAAAGGCAATAAATTGAAACCTCGCTGTAAGACAGGAGTTGCAAGTTAAATGACATTTTATGATTCTTTTATACTTAAATATAGTTGAAATGTTGGAAAAAGTAATTCATGATGGTAATTTCAAAAAATAAATATTTTTGAATGTTCGATCGGTTGAGCCACGTTAAACACAGATTAGTCTGAAAGTAGTCAAAAATACAGATAATGTTGGTCCCAATGACCATGCTAAGTTTTAAGTTGATCGGTCATACGGTTCTAGTTTAAAATTTAAAAAAACACGTGAAATATTTTTTTAAATTTTAACCAATGGGAGGATTTGGATGAAATTTTGTTTGATTAGGCAAAATGTTGGTCGTAATGACTTCTCAAAATTTCAAATTGAACGGACCAACCAATCGAAAGATAATTTTTTTAAAATTTGAACCAATCACATGATCCCTTTCAAAAACGATCCCAGAGACCGCATAGATTACGTTAGTACGTGTGCAAAATTTCAGATCGATTGGTTGTGCGGTTTGATCTGGGCAGTGCAGACAAAAAAAATAAAAATAAACACAGAGAAAGTGCCATAAGAGTACCGTGGTGACGCTCGCTCAATTAATTTTGTTTACTACGCCCTATCTTCATATTTATGAAAGATAGTTGTATTAACAGCATATTGTTGAACTGAGTCAGGTTTCCCTGCAATCTGATTAAATGTAAGACGACCTCAGCCAGACGCGGGAAGAATTTGACCTTGGTCTAGATTTGTAAGAACGGGACGGCATTCTTTGTCACCAGACATCGACGACAGTCTTGCAAATTCCCTAGATCGGAAGTCAATGTTATTAATGCACTTTTTAATGTAGGTAAGTCTTCCTATACCTGTACTACATGTTATTTGAAATTTAATGACAATAATTTGCTGAAAAAATAAGTGGTATTTGACCACTGATCTTTGAAAAGCATATCATTTTTTCATACCTACCTTGAGGAGTAGTAGGTACTTTAAATATGGAATTGGCAAATTTCAGGATGCAGGAACGTTGATGCCGGCAATAAAGCACTGCAAAATATAGCGAAGACTGGAATCAATGTAGAAAATGCCAAATGTTATACACTGGACATTGCGTCATTATCATCTACCAAGAAGTTTGCAGAGACAGTCTTAAAACATCATCCCGAAATACATATTCTCGTTAATAATGGTAATTACGTAACCTGTTATTTCTTTTTTATTTCTTTTAAATGTTTTCACAAGTTTCTAATTACATACCTACATCAATGTATTTTTCTTTTAGCGGGTATAATGATTGCACCTTATGAACTTACCGAGGATGGTTTTGAATCACAATTTGCTACAAACTATCTCGGCCACTGCTATCTTACGCATCTCCTTTTACCAAGAATAGTGCCAAGCGCCAGACTTTCTGGCCGTAATGCCCGCATTGTGAATGTTACGTCATGTGTTCACTACATGGGATCCATCTACTTTGATGACATGAATATGAAGTAAGTGTACAATAATTCACGATTTTTTAAGTCTTAAAAATGACGACTGAACCATCGAGATTTGCAATGTTTTGTTATTTTCACTTGCTACATCACCTAACTTTATTTGTATCTCCATATACCGGGTGGCGCAAAAAAAAATCCCCGTGATTGAGAGGTCACTTTATCGAAACAATTATAGATAGGATTCTGAAATTTTAACACATATTAGAAAACATACCAAAATTTAATATGTGCAAGTTTCAAAAACATTACTATTGTAGGAAAAAAGTTACAGCTGTTCAAATTTGGTTGTCAAAAACTTGATTAAACAGAGCTCAAATAGCGCGCGTCGAGAAAACTTCCAATGGCCGGGACGCTGTTTCTTCAAAACTACTTACGATATCAAGCTGAAAATTTCAAATTATATTGAAGATATATTAAGATCGATTGTGTTAAAATTTCAGTCAATTTGAATGAATGGAACGAAAATTATGTAATCTTGAAGTTGAGCGTAAAATCAGAAAATGAAGATTATTTCTAAACTTTTATTACACACGTTATAAAAGTGATTCTTTTCCCACTATTCTGTTTTCAAGCTCAACTTCAAGATTCCATATTTTTCGTTCCATTGATTCAAATTGATTGAAATTTTTACACAATCGATCCTAATCTATTTTGAATATAGTTTGAAATTTTCAGCTTGATATCGTACGCAGTTTTGAAGAAACAGCGTCCCGGCCATTGGAAGTTTTCTCCACGAGCGCCATTTGAGCTCCGTTTAATCAATTATTTGACAACCAAATTTGAACAGCTGTAACTTTTTTCCTAGAATAGTAATGTTTTTGAAACATGCACATATTAAATTTTGGTATGTTTTCTAATATGCGTACACATTTCAGAATCCTATCTATAATAGTTTCGATATAGTGACCTCTCAATCAGGGGGATTTTTTTTTGCGCCACCCGGTATGTAGTACTTTATATACATTTATGATTTGTATAGGTAGGTATAAGGAAGACAGCCCTACAATTTTTTTTTACAATCAAAAAATTGTGTGGCTGGACAATTTATATTTTTTTTCTTTTTCACCACAAGAATCTTTATTCTCTTTAATCTTTATTCGTTGCTCAAATATTCTCGTTCTTGAGGGTAAAATATCTCGCTTAATCTCGCTCTCCTTTTTTTAAATAATCTCGATCATGCTCGACATGGTGGAGAATTACAAGTTCACACAGCCCAATTTGTTTCATGGTTGGCAGACATGTGATGTGTTTGTTGGAAAATAGGTTCCTTCCCCCTGAGCACTGCTGTCATCTCAGTCAGGTGCTGGAGCTTTGAGTTGGACAGTGGCTAGGCTGGCGAGTATTTATATCACTTTCACTCTCGTGAGTCAAGGATTCATATAAAAACAGAGGAATAAAGCAGCCTACTAGATTGATCCAGTCATACAGCCCCCCTTTCACCTTTGCTCCCTTAGTTAGTCCCGTATTAAGATGCACCCTGGCCAACCTCACCGCCAATGTCAACGAGTAGTACATCCAAAAATTGGTTAGACAGACATTAGACAACGTAATAATTCTCAATATACTGCTCCAAGCACCCAATAGAGAATAAAATCAATTAAGAGTTCAAGGTCATTAAAATACTGGTTGCTTATGAGAGTGTGAGCTCACATCTGTTTGTGACAATCTTAAAAAATAAGATAGTGCTCATATAATTTATTATCATTTTGCATGAGTTTATTTGATTTTATTTGTTATTCTTCAGAGACCAGTATATGGACATCATGGCATATGGTCAATCTAAGCTTGCTCAGCTGTTGTTCAGCAAGGCACTGGATGCCCGAGCGAAGGCAGCAAGAGTGCCTGTACAAGTGCACGCGGTGCATCCCGGAGTGGTTTACACGGACATATTCAACGGTTCATTCCTCAACACGTTCTTTCCCTGGATGATGTATCTCATGTTCAAGGTAGGTAAAGCTTTACTCTGTGTAATGCATTGATTAGCAACCACCGATATGTGCAACCATCAAACTGACATTTTCAATGTGGCAGCATCTTAACTGAAATGACAACTGTTTCAGAGTCCTGAAGAGGGTTCTCGGTCAATCGTTCATGCATGCGTGTCGCCAAAGTTGGAAAGCAAAGGAGGGACATACATAACGGACTGCACCATCACTTCACCAGGTGGCGAAGCCAACTCCAAGGTCGTGGAAAATAAACTTTGGGATCGTATGATGCAGTTGCTCAAACTTGAGAAATATGGAGGGATTACGACTTAGTACTCAAAGTATATGTCAAAACTCAAAAGTATGAATATTTATAAAAATATTTTAACTTTTTAAATATTATGGACATGTACACTTAGCCAAACAAAACTTGAACGTTCAATAAATCTGATAGGCTGATAAATGTAAGATCGCACCATCAGAAGTCAGTCTAAGCGATCTTATTGTCTCACTCTAGTAGGTAACCTCACATTTCAATGATAATAACAAGTTTTGATTGGTTATGGGACATGACCAGCAGTCATTCAAATTTGGTCAACGTTCAAGTTTTGTTTGGCCAAGTGTACATCAAACAACGAAAACTACAAAACATGTTGCCAATAATCCATACATGTATAGTAACACATGTTTTATTCAAAGGTGTAACTAGAGATGGAAGTCCCTGGGTAGGGATTCTATAACTGCAAAGCGGTAGCCATGAGATTTTGTCATACGCTTATATTGCTATTCCGCCAGCAATCGAAAATAGTTGTAGAATCGCAACCCTGGCAAAAATTAATTGTGGTGAATAGTACTGTGCAATGCACAGTGACAAGTACATCATAATAAAAATGTGTTGATCACCATTGGATAAGAGTGTTAGACCAACAGCACATTAGATTTTACTGGATCGATTTTGAAATTAAAGTTATGTATGTAACCATGGTAGATGCCGTAACTTCTGGATGTTGTGACTTATGAAGTAGCCTATATCGTCGTATTCTATAGTGTGTGAGTGATTTACATAAGGTATTTTTAACTATCCTGTATCCAGTTGCTGCTTTTGATATCTGGGCAATTATTCCAAATTTCCTTGTCGTTTCTATCAATTGACACAGTGTAACTACCAAGTTAAATAGATAGCACTCCAGTGTGATTTGAGCCCGTATCAAGTGAAACGAGACGACAAGGAAATTTAGAATAACCTTTGGGATATTTTTAACATTTTTAAGAAAGAGGTTTTTACTTGAGATTTATATTGTATCATATGAGAATACGTTCTTTATTATTACACAAATATTCCACTGAAAAATAGTATCAATAGATTATGTTTCTTTTTAACAGTTTGTATATATTTTTTGTTATACCTAATTAAAATATTGAAAAATACAACACATCTCCTAGTGCTCTTCTTTACATAAAATATTATTTTTACTCCTGCTGAAATATCACAACATGCTGTGCAGTCACACAATAAAAAAACAATTTACTGAATATTGACGACTGTAAAGCCCCATGTTCTGTGCACATGTGCAGATTCCATTTATCATCTCAAAAGTGATACTGCGCACGAGCAGAACCTCTGTGGCACAGAAGTTGTTCAAGAAATTGCACCATGTAAATGGGGCTTAAAGCCACACTTTGGGGCTGCACCACACTTCTGTCTGTGTCACACTTCTTGAATGGAAATTAGAGCATGTTTTAAGTTCTGTGATAGAAAGTTGCGTCGTGTAAATACAAAATTATATGAAAATGGAAATGTGACACAGAAGGTGTTTAAGAAATTGCACCGTGTAAATGGGGCTTAACACTCTGCAGTTAAATTAGTTAAATATTGTACTACTCAATATAGTGCTTGCAAACCCTACCTTATTATTTCACATGGCACACACTACGCTGCAAGACATCAGTAACTTTTAAAAGTGCAATTTTGTTAACATCACCACGCGGTCAATTTAAATTAATGTTGAATTGAATGATATTCAGAAAGGAAAGCCCTAAATTATTACATCAGACACTGCTGAGCATAGCATTAGCTTGGCCCACAGAAATACTGGTTCTTGAAGCCAATGCAAAACATTATAAAATGATAATGAATAATGAATTAATTCATGTACTGTACTATCTAGCTAATTATATTAACTCGGACACAGAATTTACTACCCTGGCAGTACTACCTATAAAGAAATTAATTGTCTGCTAACGATCCTATGACGATCCTGGTCATCAACCCTGCTTTGAATCTACACGACTATGACTTTGAGTGGCTGTACCTTTGACCGTCGAGATACTCTCCGTACTTGGCACAGCTGGCACCTTCATTGGATACTTCTTCTCCATTCTCTCAAACGCTTCTACTATTGTAGATCTAAAAAATTAAAAATATATTTCAGTATTGGAGTGTCGAACTTGGCAAGTCCGCTCTGAGATCACAAGTGCCCTAGAACATTGGTGGGATCATCCCACCCCCTGACCCGACAATAGTTGGAAGCAGGGTCGCGATATTTATTTATTATTATTTACTCTAGGTAAGACAAAATACATTCACTTGACAGATTGTTAAAATGGTACCTGAATATTCGATGATGCAGAAGAAAAGCTCCAACATGACCAGAATTGAGAAATCTTACTTCAGCGGCTGGCCAGATGTCCGTGATCCCTGCACAACCCTCTCGAGGTACGTACGCATCGTCCTTCGCACACACCGCAATGACAAGCGACATGTCTACTGGCTTGTCATAGTTCCTCAGATGTGTACACTCATCCATGATTCCTCGCATGAACTGGTATGTCTCTCGTGCTTTCTCCTTTGCCTGGGCCTCGATTTCAGTCTGAGCAGGAGATATTGAGCGATCTTGACGGAAGTTTAACAAATTGGACTTGGACTTGCTAAAATCTGATAATAAACTTTTGGATGACTTGTCTCGGGTAAACAAATTCAGCAGTGAGGACCAACCCCTCGAACTATTGTTGCCGTTTGACTTGTTTTCTACTAGAGCTACATTTGCATTTTGTTGGTTTGATTTCACGTGTTGGCTACGATTTGCTGCGTCTTTAATACTTTGAGTTACTGTTTCGTTAACAGAATCTTCAGGTATTCCTTGTGATGGTGTGTCCACAGAGTCATTTTGTGCATTAGATTTAGTGTGTTGTTGGCTATGATTTGTGGAGTCTCCATTACTTTGAGTTTTTGTTTTGTTAACAGAATTTTCAGGCATTCGTTGTGAAAGTCTATCGACTGCTTCATTTGGCACTTCATTTCTAGTAGCAGGAGCCTTGAAATCAGCAGTTTTCTCCGAGCGCACGTCTTGTCCAAGCTCGGTGATACGATCCATACTTTCTGGATAATTTTTGGCAAAATGCTGTCCAGCTAAAAAAGCATTCTCGTCTGTTTGAATCATTTTCTTGATCTCATGTTGATACAAACCATTAGAAAAATACTGCTCTTCTAGCAGAGTCCAGTTAATGGCTGCACTCATGACTCCTTTAGTGAAGACCAAGGATGCTGTGGACCACGACAGGCACGGAATTAGAGCAATCGGTTTCGGCCAGCTGGTTGCAGCCAACGATGCCATCTGCAAATTTATGCAATGGGATAGTCAACTAGCCTAATAATTAAGCGAGCATTATCATGGTACTCTTACACACACTCTGGTTGGATTTCCCAGCAATCAGCATGAATTACATGGCAATTAATATACCTGCAAATGCAACTTACATGTATGTACCTAAGTATAATTGTTTTTGACTTTGAGCAAATTTCCTTTGATTTATTGATGATTGCTAATGATAAGTTACATGAACCGTTTGTATGATCAAGCTCAAATTTTGAATGGTCATTATTTACTCATCATTAGGATATAGGTAATCAGATTTTTCAATTTTTTAGTCAAATCGGTGAACTTTTTTTTATTTTTATTAATTTATTTTTTAAATTTATAAGATATATAGGTTCCTAATATATTGGTTGGTACAAGCATATTTTGAAACATTTGTCAAACTGGTTGCCTACCTATTGAAAAGATTTAAAACACCGCACCTTGATACAAATAATTAGGTACCTATGTTGGTCTTTGAAGCTAATAATTTGTCGATGCTCATCAAGAACCAGGCATATCAAAAGTCAAAACACTTTGATTTCTTTTCTTTAAGGTCTACCCGACTGAAAATCTTGCCAAGAATCTTACTAAATTGGCAAGATCTTGAATCTCATGTTTTTTTAAAATGGAATAATCAAAATCTTATAGTAGGTACCAAGATTATTCAAGATATTGCCAAGATTTTTCAGCAGGGTATAGAGCAGCAACTTTCACACAACATTATGCCTGTAATGCATATGCTCACGTATCGACACATTACACAGAGTATTTTCCCCGTTAAGAATGTGTTAACTAAATACTAAAGTACAGAATACAGAGTTTCTTACATGTCCTCCCATTGATAGTCCAGTGATTCCCAACGGACCCAAACCAACTCGTTCACACCAGTGAAACAAAGCCAACGACTCGAGAATTAAGCATCCGCCCATAACGAAGATATCAGAAACATTGTGGAGGTTCGACCGCCTGTATTGAAAATTCACATTCAGTATGTGAACACATTTAGTTAGACTCAACACACAATGAAACAGTGGGTGAGTGCTTACACCTGATCCTTTGGTTTTCGTAAGCCGTAAAATGGATTTTCAAGTAGAATAGCACCAATACCAGATTTCTTTAGTAGAGGTTTAGCCATCAGTTGTCTTCGTCTCCAGAAACCCTAAAAAAGAAGTATAGCCCAAATGAGAATTTCTTCGGCAAAGTACTTTCAGCGGATCCTGTCAGAAGCTCACAAATCCGGTGTAGAAAGTTACAGTGTAAATCTTATTCTGCAACTTCTGTGACAATCAGTCTAAAACTGGATTGTTGAGCGAGAAAAGCGAGCCACCCCTTTTTGCACTTTTTTTTTGTTACTGGCGATAAAAAACAGGTTGCACCGTTTCTTCAATCGAGCTGAAATTTTGCACACAATAAGTAAAGACCAACTCAGCTGTTTGCAGTCTAATTTTTTGAAAATCCGTTGATTGGTTCAGATTTTAAAAAAAACATCCGAATGGTTGGTCCGATCAATTTAACATTTGATTTAAATTTAATCTTCTCAATGGTGAAAAATCAAAATGTTCCGTTTAAGTTCAAATTTTGGGTGCTGATCAATGGGGTTGTTCACTGCCACTTGCTCTCACTCGCAGCGCTAGAGGCAATGGAGGTGTCTCTCTCTGATTGGTTGGTCTCTGAATCCAAGATCTATGAATCAAACTCCCGCCAAGTTTTAAAAACCTTCCATTCCGCTAGTTGCATTTTGATTGGCCCTCTATCAGCATTTTAATTGGTTCTTATTCCGGTTAGGACAGCAACGCCAAATACATTAATAATGGTGTTTCACCAATCACCAATACAAACGACTCCCGCTCTCACGCGACGACACATTTTCAACAACACCACAGCAACGCCAAATACATTAATAATGGTGTTTCACCAATACAAATGACTCCCGCTCTCACGCGACGACACATTTTCGCAGCGATCCTAGCGGCGTGGTGTGTAGACGCCGCGAACGGGAATGAGCGAATGCATAGCATATTTGTGTAATTCGTTATTGGTCAACAGGATTTTTTTTACGCACAATGAAAGATCAGTAAACATTGAATACGTTGTACCAATCAATATCTCACCTAAAAAAAAAGATCTGTAATGATTGCTTGTGTTTTAAATGTGTAAATAAATGGAGAAAGTCAGGTCAAAACGCATGCATTTCAAGCGGTCGGCGCGCTCGCACCACAATTAGTACCTAACCGAAGGTTACTATTATTAATGTATTTGGCAACGCCATCTACAATAGTTTTGCGTGAACAACCCCATTGACCAACATTTTCTCGGTACGAAAATTGTGAACATTTTAAAAATTTTCAACCCAATCTGTTTTGTATTTACAGACTTATTGCCATTTAAGAGTACCTATTGAAATTCCTTTCTCAAGAGATTGATCCAAAAGTACCCCATTCGTGGCACGTTGATCCGTTAATCAATTGCTCAATCAATCAATTTGTGTAGGAGATGGGAAGTTGCAATGAAAATCAGTAATGATACATAGTTAGTTATTTTTGATTGAAAGGATCACGTTTAGTTGGAGATGTTACGCGTATCGGGGCTCACTCTTCAACGCGTTACACTGAGCCTTTTCCTAGATACTATACCTACTTTTAGAAGTGTAGTACTTACATGGTCTCCAGTACCAGCTAAGTGTAGGCATATTGGCTTGTAATGGTTAGAGTTCCACTTTTTTGGTAAAACCATTTGAAAATAGGCAGTTTCAGCTTCCTTGGGCATGATTCCTGGTAAATGTACACTGAAGGGGGACAAAAATTGTCCTTCGATTATTTTGCAATCTGAGCAAGTTTCTTCCTTTGTAATTGTAATGGGATAATCTTTGGACACTAGTTTATTGCAGGATTCTCGGTTCGAAACAAATTTTTTGAATTCGAATAATCTGAAAAAAAATCAGAATATGATTATTCAACAGGGAGAAAGCATCTCTAGTCTCTACTCAACATGCTATTTGGCTCTTCTATCTCAAGAAATGTGTCTCTCCGCAGATTGGTAAAACATTCCAGTGAGTGATCAAGCTGAAATTTGTGATATCCATTTGTTGACCCGTGTTATAGATTATTTATGAAATGGTGATCTCCGTTACGTTGATCTTCAAGTGAGAGATCTTTTTGCGCAGTAACAAACTAACTAGGTACCTAGACAGTCCGTGCAAGTGAAATTGAATGTTGTCTCAAAACAAGTAGGGTCTATCTGAAAACAAATACCTATCGGTACTGTACTACTGACTGTAGAAAGAAACGGGTAAGTTACATTAAAACTTAAAAGCAAGCAATTCTTATAAACAAAATATTGATTTGAATAATATGTAAACCTATTTGTGGTACTAATACACGCATGATGATAAACAAAACACTATCCACCACATAAGCATAGGTGTGAGCACGCATAGGTAGGTGTGGGTCAGCCTCAACGGGGAGGCCCCAATTTTCCCCGCAGGGGGAAATTGGGGTTGCTCAAATCACTGGAATCAAGTATCTACCACTTGGTTGAAATCAAAAACACAATATTTTGAAGATAATACCACGAAAAAAGTGCCCCTACCTAAACCTTCCAAAAACATGATTTGTTGTTTTTTCTCTAAAAATTTCGTTTTAATAGGCATGTCCCAAAATTGCTCTAAAATGTATGACCTTGAGGGAAATTTTTCATGGGGGCTTTACTCCCGAATCCCCTTTTCTCGCAATAATTTAAAAAATATATACCTATTATTGGCTGCCGAAATACATAACCCTGCATACAGCAAACACTTTTGAAATGTCTACCAAAATATTATGTGCAAAATCAAAGGGCATTCTATGTTTAAAACTTATAAAAATGCATCAAATCCACTCCAGGATCACAATTTTTCTCCGGGGCTATGCGCCCCGGACCTGCGTCTTCTAAGTGCGCTTACCCCAGTTACCCTTTGTCCCATTTCTGAGATTTGGCCCGTCCTAATGATTTCTCCTGCGCATGGTAATAAGAATATTATTAGGAATTTATTGGCGCTTACCTTTTCATGTTCTCAGGTTTACCCCAGCCTTTCGTAAAAAATTTTGTCATTAAAATGCTACGATAAACTTGATCCAAGCGGCTGGCAGACATGTCTTTTTATTTATGATAAAACGTAAATAAATATGAATAGATTAGTAAGAAATAATTGGGTAAACAGACAATTAGTTCAGGCCATTGTTATAGGCTCTACAACACCGGACCTATTTTAGCAACTTGAACTTTACATCGGGTGTGACTACGATCCCGACAGCCGGGACTTTCAGGTTAAAAAAATAGTCCCGACCGTAGGTTTTACTGGGCAGCCTAAGGAATAAAACTCTCTATGGGTAGACAAATTCGAACTGGGCAACTTAAAAAAAATAACTCTATGGTTAGGCAGAATTAAAACTTGTGAAAATTACAAATAAAAAAAAATGTGCTCCCGGCCGGATTCGAACCGACGACCTCTTGCACCGTGGTCCAGCACGCTATCCATAGCGCCATCTGGACGGTCATACTGAAAGCCGTTCTTAACCAGTATATAAATAAACAAGGCCAGTCGGGACTATTTTTTTTAACCTGAAAATCCCGGCTGTCGGGATTTTAGTCACTACCCTTTACATCACCTGAGACAATTTTAGGTTATGCAATGCACGCTGAAGCAAGCAACAAGCCCGAAGTGATACCAACTGTCGCGACACGCGCGGGACTAAAATTTAAATTTTTGTTTAGTACAATCAATCAAAATCAACGTAATAAAAATATATAGGTAATCAATATCAATTTAATATAATCAATATAATTCATTATTCATTAAAAAGACACTATGAAACACACAAATTTAAAAAAATGAACTTCAAAAACGTATTTTTACAACAAAATTTGTGTGATGATTTCATGATTTTTGAACAAAAAAATTATTGTTCCGTATTAAAATTTCTAGGAAAAAGCTCCGTGTAAATTGTGTGTGAAATAAGTGCTCTTTGAAGATACTATAATCTAGCGAAATGCGTAAAATGAGCAGTTATAAAATTTAAAAATTATCTGAAATATCTTTGATTTGAATAGGTACATTTTGAGAAATGTCAAAAAAAGGTTTTAAAATGTCCTTAAAATATCAATAGCTTTTGAAGTTCTCGACAGAATGTTCTGAAAAATTTCAAAAGCTCCTAAAACTTTGTCAGGTTGATAGTGATTTTTATGTTGGTTAGATAAATCATAATAATAGGTAATGCTCATAAATCGAATAAATAAAATAATTAATGTGCGCAATATAACCTCGTCGTTGACGCGCCGTTAAACCCTATTAATCTAATCTAATCTAATCGCTGTAACATGGGTGGGGGCGGGGGTAAGAAGGCATAAAAACTGTGACACAATAGGGAAGTCTTGTCTGAATATGATTTCAGAAAAAGAGTTATTTTATGAAAGTTGATAGAGATGATATTATATTTGTTGTGGGACAATAGTTTTCAAGTAATTGTTTTACAAAGATTTTTTATAATTATTAAGCGAGCGAAGCGAGCGTCTCCTTTTGGCTCTTTTGGCACGGACCTCTGTATTTTTTTATTTTTTTATTTTTATTTTTTTTCATAACTTGTGTTTAGATTGATTTTAATTTCACCATTATTCCACTCAATTCTTTAAAGAATGCAACGTTTTCTCCGGGCCTACGCGTCCCGGACCCGCGTATTGTTATGCGACCCTCCTCCAGACCTAAATCGGACCTAATGTTATTGTATTTTACCTTCTATCTTACAACAAAAGTTTGCAGAACGTAACTGAATTTACAGGAATTGAAAAAGTGTCATACATTTACAAATAAACACAAAAAGATGCATTATCAAAGATTTTTGCAGTGTTAACAACTAAAAACGTAGGGGGAGGGGAAGGGGGGGGGGGGGCGAAATCTGAAGCTTTACACCACTGAATTCTACAATTATTATTTACACTTATTTCTTACACTTATTATGTGTTGATGATAATTTACAAATTTATACCAATACATTTTTTTAACTCGATAAGGGCCTTATCGAGTAATGAGGCTGGTTAACCTTGATATTTTAATACTCGGTCATTATCAAAACATTTTTAATTATGGCTTTACTTTGAAAGTTGAGAAGTTGTTTGATTTTTCCTTATCATAGAAAAATTATAAAATGAAATTATAAAATGTGATGTATTTATCATACTTTACTTATCTGTACTTTTTCAACTGATTTTTGTGATTTTTTTCCTATGTGTAGATACTATGTTTGATATTTTATTTTGAATATTTTGTTCTTAAATCTTAATTGACCACCGTAGGTGGGCGTTGCCTTATGAAAGACAAAAGTATTACCATGGTAACTCCAGGGTTGTTAGAAAAAACAATTTTTCATTCAAACAAATGAAATTTAGAAAGATCAAAGAAATAGCTCACACGTGTTTAATCTAGTTTAATTTATCACTTGAAATAGCACAATCAATATATTTAAATCATATAAATCATGTGTGATGATTTGCTGGACAATTATTACAGATGCTACAACGAAACAAATTATATTTTGCCAGGTATGTTGCCAAAGCGTTTTACTTTTTAATGGCGTCTGTCACTGGATAGTTTCGTCAACTTAAAAAGGCCCTTCCTCTCTTATGAGAAGTTAATTAAGACTGAACAATATTCAAGTAGATAGCTTAAAGCAATACTATTATTAACGGCAATTTGTTGATTGTAAAACTGTTAAATTCTGTACGAATTCAACATTATTCTAATAATATCATGTGTTCAATTTGTTGTGTATACAAGCTCTTTGGTTGTGACCAAACATTGACTTTTGTTTTATGACGTCGTAGTTTCGTCAGATCTACATTGGTCAATTGATTTCTTTACATTTTGATTTTCGATTTTTTACTTTATTATGATTTTAATTTAATATTTGACTATCGATTTTCTTGTTATTTTTTATTTTTTATTTCATATTATTATTATTTGATTTATTAAAAACTTAAGCTTTTCGTAATTTTTGCAATTTTTAAAAACTGTTGATTTTCTTTGTGATCGCGCTTAACAGCGAGGTTATCAGCGCCAAAATTATTGGCACTGATTAACGTGATCATTGTTCATTTTATTTTTGTTACTTTTTTACGTTTTTTTTAATTATCACGTTTTTTTTATTTTCTTTGTGACTATTTTTATTTTCCTTTTATGTGATTTTCCTTTTGCGTTTTTTTTTAATTGAACATGAGCGTTGTTGTACTGTACTTACACCTTTTCTCTATGGCGTGAACTCAGATATGGTTTTCAAAGATCTAATTTTACAATTTGCTACCGTGGCAGGCTTCAACAAACTCTTTACTAGTAAAAAAATGGTTTAATAATAATAATAATAATAATAATAAAAATAATAATTTATTGAGCACATAAAATAGGTACACAATAATTGGTCTGTATTCAACAATCGAGTCGTTGATCTTCCATACATCCATCTCATCTCTCTCTTCAGCTGAGGCTTAGCTGAGGTGAAGCAGCTAACTGCCTCACCTCTTCACATTCTTCACATTCTCACATTCTTCACATTCTTCACATTCTTCATAGAATGATGACAATTTATAATTCTGAAATACGTCACACGCCGTATTTCCCCAAAAATTTATTTTTAAATTTTATGCAAGAAAATGTAAATATTTTTATTTGTTGATAATCTGTTTCCTCTTTGGGTTATTTATCTGCGTTGATATTAAACAATTTACTGAAATACAATTGCATTAAAACTTTCCGCCTCATAAGTTATTGCCAAAATAATTATGATGAAAATAACACAAAATCTAAATTAATTTAAATATAAAAATTTCGTAATGAAGTGGTTTTATGGACGGAATAAAATAATGTACCTAATGCACAAAAACAAATACTTGGAAATTGCTAAAACTAAAATAATTGTTGCCCATAATGTTTACGTGATAAGTAAGTAGTGATAGGACTGATATTATCATCTGTCAGCTCTCCCTTTTCTATTTTATTTAGATTTGAAATAAAGATTCAAAATCACACAAGAACATTTTTTGTTCTTACCCCAGCTATTTAGGCACCTCCTTGCACATAAAATCTGGCAACGTTGCCAAGCCTGAAATTCGTGGAGTATATTTGCCATCTATGCTCTTTGGTTTGGTCTCTCCTCTCCTCTCCTCCCTCCTCTTCTCTCTCTCTCACTCTCACTCGGTACCGTACCGCTCGCCGCTCCTCTGCAATGTTGTTGTGGTGTCGTTTGTAGTTCGTATTTTCAACTTCTCTCTTCTGTGAAGTAAGTATTAAAATTAACTTAGTTTTATCTGAAAATTTTTCCATTGCAACAAGAGGTGTCCATTCCATACTACCTACTCGAAAGGTATAAAAGACTGGTAACCTAGTAGCCTAGTCTAGTAGGTCGGTACCTACTACCTCCCCTCCTCCTGTGATGGTTAAGTAAGGTTAAACATAATGTCAATTTCTTACTTTCCTAGACGGACCATTACCATTGTACTTATGTTGTACCTAGATAGGTAGCTATAAGTAGTAGATTGGTAGTATTAGGTATCTAGGTTGGAACTTTGACCTACGTTACGTACCTAGGTACCTAGTACCTACCTAGGTACCTAGGTACTTCATTTCTCGGAACGATGTTTAGAATTACTACCTACCTACCTAGGCACTTGCTAAGAGCGTTTTCTGTACCTAGGTTTACACACAATTGACATTTTGAAGACACGAAAGACATTTTGAAGACATTTTCAATTGACATTTTGACTTTACGCCACTGCTACGGAACAACATTTCATTCGTAGTATTTATTTTATTGTCTTTATTGTACACATTATGGTGACAAAGGCGATGTTCAGCATGTATTAGGTAGGAACTTTGAGGTAGGTACCTTACCCTACAAAGAGTGGGGGTCGTGGATTTGTGCAAACCTGAAACGTGAGCAGACGTGAGAGAATAATGAGAGAATTAGGTCTGGTCGTCTTTTCACTTTATACCTTGTTCCCACTATGACTTTCAACTGCAGTTGAAATCTCAATCGCAGTTGAAAACCAGTGTGAACTGAACGCGATCAAGTTCAACTGCAGTTGAAATCTCAATTTAGTTCTGGAAAGGCAGTCGAGATCTCAACTGCAGTTGACCATTTAAGCGATTTCAACTGCAGTTGAAAGTCATAGTGTGAACAAGGTATTAGGTGACATTAACCTTACCTAGGTACTTGAATAAATACTTATTTGACTAGGTATTAAATATTTTAAAATTGTTCATATAATATTAGCCCTGAATTATATGTTGTAGGTACCTACACTTGGCCAAACAAAACTTGAACGTTCAATAAATCTGATAGGCTGATAAATGTAAGATCGCACCATCAGAAGTCAGTCTAAGCGATCTCATTGTCTCACTCTAGTAGGTGACCTCACATTTCAATGATAATAACAACCCTCTATAAAATTTCCCATTGGTTCCCATTCGGTTCCCATGTATGGGAACCGAATGGGAACCAATGGGAACACATTGTAAACTCTCAAGGTGGAATGAAGTGGAGTTAAATGGAACTAATCGTATCCCCATGGGAAATCTCCGTATTATGGGACCTTTGAGCGGAACCAATGGGAACTCGGAACCAATGGGAGCCAATGGGAAGTAATAGGATGTTTGTTTGCTGGTTTGTTTAGTGTATTCAATAGTAACCAATGGGTTATGAAGGGAAGGCACTGTCCAGGATCAGTGGAACCAATGGGAACTAAATGTTAACAATAGTAACCACTGCCCAGGATCAGTGGGAGCCAATGGGAACTAAATGTTACCAATAGTAACCACGGTCCAGGATCAATGGGAGCCAATGGGAACTAAATGTTACCAATAGTAACCACTGCCCAGGATCAATGGGAGCCAATGGGAACTAAATGTTACCAATAGTAACCACTGTCCAGGATCAGTGGGAACCAATGGGAACTAAATGTTACCAATAGTAACCACTGCCCAGGATCAGTGGGAACCAATGGGAACCAAATGTTACCAATAGTAACCACTGTCCAGGATCAGTGGGAACCAATGGGAACCAAATGTTACCAATAGTAACCACTGTCCAGGATCAGTGGGAACCAAATGTAACCAATAGTAACCACTGCCCAGGATCAGTGGGAACCAATGGGAACTAAATGTTACCAATAGTAACCACTGTCCAGGATCAGTGGGAACCAAATGTAACCAATAGTAACCACTGCCCAGGATCAGTGGGAACCAATGGGAACTAAATGTTACCAATAGGATCCACTGTATCTGCAACAAATTTAAAACATTAATGCCATTTACATAATGGTGTATGTTTATTGCAATACTTTTCACAAATACAAAGAATTATGAGTTATGTATAATTACATAAAAAAGAACAAGGTGGTTCTTGTTTACAAAAATAAATCACAATGCATTTTGATAATAATGAAAACTAACTATGGCTAGCAAGTAAAGTAATGCTGATGTAGCATCAGTAATGCTAATCAATATGATGAACAATTGTGTAGTTTCTTTTGACAATCGATAATGATTTGAATCCCGAAAATTATTAAAAGTTATAATATGCAAACAATATATTAAATTCCTAGTGGAAAGCAGACTTCAAAGAATAGTTAATTAAGGATTGCATGTTTTCTTCGTGGCATCATAAAGTATAAAAATATAAAAGAAATTAGTTTTTCACATAGAATATGAACTCGGCTGAGATCGATTTATAATACTTGTGAAGCACCTATGAAAGTTTGAATAAGATACTGCAGTGATTGTGGTCAGTTCAACACTAAAAGCTAAAAAAAAAATTAAAAATTATATATTAACCTAGTGGTATAATTGGAAACGCAAACGTAACATCAATATCTTAGATATCAATTGAATGACAACTAAATATCAATATGAAACAATAATAGTAATTATAACAATAATTATAAATATAATAATCAATCAATTCAAAATTAAGGCACATATGTATGTAATTAATTCACACAGGAACTCGACTGAGATCGATTTATAATACTTGTGAAGCACCTATCAAAATTTGAAGTAGATAGGTACTACAGAGATACAACATGCAAATACCATTACTCTGGTTACAGTATGTAAAAATATACTGCCCCACGGTGATGATTCCGAAGAGGATGGCAGACATCTCGATCAGCCCCACCTTCCTCGCGCGTCGGTAGTAATACACCGCGTGCTTCCAGTCCGGCAGACCGTTCACCAACACGTTGTTATAGAGCTGACGTTTCTTTCCGTCACGTAGAGTGTCGTAAATCGACACTAACTGTGAACAATCATAAAAATTTCATGAAATGTAAAAATTTATATTTTATAGTGGTGTTCAACTTTATATTTGATTAACCTTTTGAGTGCTGAGTAAATATTCTGTGTCCTAGCCCCCTGTGCTGGGTTAATTTTAGATAATGCTCCAATTTCTTTGAAAAATCATTACTTGTTTGAATATTAATAGATTTGTCTACTTTTCAAGAATTAGATTTAAGGGTTCAAACAATGATTACAAGTTTTCACATTATAAAAAATTTGACATATGATGAAATTTGAAAATTTTTAAAATTTTTAACACAGTTCTATGACGTGTATACACGTCAGTAGCACTCAAAAGGTTAAAAGTATAAATGTACGTAAAAGAAAGAAGAAGTGGTTTCAAATACCAAATATAATAATAAAATAAAAAATAAATTAAATCATATCTAGAAATCACCTGGTCAATCTTGATTGATTTAATTTCTGTGATAGAAAGTTGCATATTGTAAATACAAAATTGTATGAAAAATGGGAATGTGACACCTAAGTTGTTCAAGAAATTGCACCATTTAAAACATGTTCTAAAGCCCCATTTACACGGTGCAATTTCTTGAACAACTTCCGTGTCACATTCCCATTTTTTATACAATTTCACACAATTGTGAATTCATACAATTGTGACACAGAAGTTGATCAAGAAATTGCACCGTGTAAATGGGGCTTAATACCCAAGTCACAATGAAGTTATGACTACTTCAGCCAGCAATAACAGGTCTGTTCGTTTACCCTGCCAAAAGCTACGGCAAACTGCCACAAGCTACAGAGGAACGATCTGATTGGATGATGTGTGATAGTGGCAGTTTGCTGTAGCTTTTGGCAGGGTAAACAAACAGACCTATTAATTCAGCTGTGTGAAAGTTAGTACCTACCTTAACTATTTCTAGAGAGTTAAGATAATTATTTTACCTGTCTGAACTTGACTTCTGCATCAGGAGCATCGTTCTTGTCAGGATGTAGAACCAAAGAGAGCCGCCTATACGCTTGACGGATTTCAGATGGTTCTGCCGTCTATAACAATGAAGCCACAGTAAAGAATAAAATCTGATGAAGCCTAAACAATGAAACAGATGATTGTGTGTCTACAATTACCTGTTCAACACCGAGCAAAGTGTAGAAATTAGCACCAATTTCTTCAACAAGATCGAATATTTCCAACTCATCGTTGTCCCAGCCATGGCAAGTGTTGACAAGCAAGCAGGCCACGACTATCCAAGATATCCTGAGCTCCATTAGGAACCGAGTATTAATTTATGGCTGAAAAACACAAAATAATATGATCACCTAGGACCTAGGTAGCCTAGGTAGGTACCTACATGGTGACATGGCAAAGAATGAACATAACCTAAATACAATGTCACACTTTTATAATGTAGCCCTGTGTTGCGAACTAGGAGGATAAATCATATACTCAGGTATCACACGTTTGCATACTTGTTATTCTCGTATACAATTAATAGTAGTTGGTGAAATACAAAATATATTACCGTCAAATATGAACACTCTTGCTTCTAGAACCGAATGTTGGCGGCCATGACAGTTCGTACTTCTAAAAGACTGAAGCTAGTACCGGATGTTTGGAACCGACGTCACTATATTCACAACCAATACACACCTTATTTTCACTGGTCTAACACACTTTAGAAAACAGATTCAGTATGTCTGTTCCACAGACGGCTGTGGTCTGTTCGTTTTGCTTACTGCAGTTGCAGTAGCAGCAGCTTACAGTAGGCCCTGTTAACTCTTGCAGTAGCTTGCTGTACCAACACAAAACGAACGCATTTGCAGCAGGATGGCATGCCATCCTGCTGCGAATGGAGGGTGGAAGGGACTTGTTGTGGCCACTGTACCTATTGACTATGTGGTATATAATTATGTGATTCTGTTAATCATCATTTTGTAATTGAGTACTATTTACTCAAGTATATAACGAGATATTATCTTTGTATCAAATTATACAATATTGATATTATTGTCGAGAATAAATCAGTTGTCAATGTACAGAAGGTGTATACCGCATTATTATGTGTATCGCATACATTGTTTACTATTGGTTCCCTTTGATTACTATTGAATACATGTCGTTTGTTGTTTCCATCGGTTCCCATTGGTTCCCTTTGGTTACTATTGAATACACGGCATCTGTTGTTTCCATCGGTTCCCATTGATTCCCATCGGTTACCGAAACCATTGGTTCCCATTGACTACTATTGAATACATGTTTTTTGTTGTTTCCATCAGTTCCCATTGGTTCCCATTGGTTACAATACCATTGGTTCCCATTGATTACTATGTGATACAGAACCTGACTCGGTTCCCTTTGATTCCCATTGGTTACGTACTATGTAGTTCCCATTGGTTACTATCCGTTACATCTTGTACTCATTGATTACTATTGCTGTGATGTAACGAATGGGAAACGTTTCCCATTCGTTCTCTTGTTACCCATTGGTTCCCATCACTTCCCATGCGTTACACAATAGTAACCAATGGGAGTTAATGGGAATTTTTATGCAGGGAAGCTTTGATTGGTTATGGGACATGACCAGCAGTAATTCAAATTTGGTCAACGTTCAAGTTTTGTTTGGCCGAGTGTACCTACTATCTGCTCTTTATTATTTAATTAGAGTTGATATTGTTTTTTCTTATATCTACCATGACTTCTCATCTTCAGCTGAAACATGGATTTCCAAAATCGTGCTGGAGGGAAGACTGGTGGTGGAGGTCAGGCCTCCTGGTCTGAGAGTAATCGAGACCGTCGTGAGCGGCTGCGTCAACTTGCTCTCGAAACAATTGACATCAACAAGGATCCTTATTTTATGAAAAATCACTTGGGTATGTCAAAAATTGTGTACCAAACCAACTGACTGTGTATTAATGTGTCATTGGTGCGTTGCTTACCTATATAAAATGTATCATAGGTACCTACCATCATAAAATATGGCTATTAGCGTAGGGGAGAGTGGGGCACATTCGGACGATTTTTTTCTTTTGCAGATAAGATTGTTGTTGTAAAGAGAAATGAATTTATTTTTGTTGTTTATATAAGTTCAATCTATTACCTTTAAATTGCTTTCTAAGCAATTTTGTAAATATTTATATTTACATATAATAATTGCATTTTTAAAAAATACTTTTTTGTCCGAATGTGCCCCACCAGTGGGGCAGATTCGGACATAACGTTATTTGCATTGAAAAACAATTAAAAACGAAACTCTGTAAGGAGAAAATGAACTCAAACATTCTCTTAATCAACAATCCTTATAATTACATTTATTTCTTGTAATATTTACTTCAAATTTCATAATTGAACCACTTCTTTATGACTAGGTCTCAACGGTTAATTCCTACATAAATGTCCTCTTTGACTGGATGAATATTATTCCAGGAATCATCTTTCTTATATAAATACATAATTTCAAAGAAAGATCTACCAAACCATCCTGTAAAAATCGACTTGTAAAAATAGCATATAAATAGCATGTCCGAATGTGCCCCCTAGAGATTGTCCGAATGTGCCCCAAACGCATTGGAAAGAAAAATATTTTTTCCTGATGAGGGTAGGTGCTTCAAGTTTCAGGTTAGGGGCTTAATAGATTGCTAAAAGTATTGATTTAATAGATGTATGAAGTCAAAACAAATAACTGTCATCACCTAATAGATACCCATAAAAAACACTCCGTGTAAAAATACCAGCCAAGTCTCTACAACTAAAAAAAAAGCTATGAAATCTTAAAATTCTGCACTGAAAAGTAGTGATATAAAAAATTGGCCCAGTCAAAACTTTATTTGAAAATCAAAAAATACTTGGCGCATCGTGTATACATAGTTTAGAAGTATAGACCAGATAGAAAATATACATTAAATATACATAATACATATAGTATACCTATTATGCCCTAAAAAAATGATGCGCCAAGTATTTTTTGATTTTCAAATAAAGTTTTGACTTGGCCCATTTTTTGATATCACTACTTTTCAGTGCAGAATTTTAAGATTTCATAGCTTTTTTTTTAGTTGTAGAGACTTGGCTGGTATTTTTACATGGAGTGTTTTTTATGGGGATATCACTCCTTTTTTTAGTTTATTCTTAAAATTTGTGACAGTTAAATCGAATGAACAATTTCTAAATCCTGTAAAAAAAATCGCCATTTACAATTTGGTTACTACTAATGAAAATCTGCTATATATTTGCTTAAATGGTCTTTCATGAAGAATAGCAAAGGTTTCATTCCAATCGGTCAACCCAGTTCCGAGACATGCCAACACTTCGGTTTTCAACATGGCTGCTGAAATTACTGCACTGCTTAGAATATATATCTACAAATGTGTATCTTTTTAAGCTTTCTGAATATGTATACATTTTATAGAATGGGGATTAGGTATAATAATTTTTAATTTTTAATGACGTCATTTCCGGGCTCATGAATAGGAAAATTCTAGTTTGACTGTTCCTATTCCATAGAGATGTCCTTCCGAATCGTTTAGCGCTAGATTCGTACCGATCAGTCTACCAGTATTCGAGATACGACGATACTTCTGGTTTCAAAATGGCGGCTGAAATCTCTGACCCCTTGAAATTTAATTTAAACATGATTACATATTATTATAAGCTGTCTCAAATAGTATTAATTGTATCAAAATGTAAATTTGTGAGATTTTTTAAATGTGTGACGTCATTTCCGGTTTTGGTATAGGAAACTGCAAATATTACTGACGATAAAACATAAAGTTAATCGTCTTAATCGTTTAGCGCTGGTTTCGTTCAAATCTGTTTAGCCGTTTTTGGGATATGATGTCACTTCCGGTTTCAAAATGGCGGCTCCGGTTGGTTTTATAACAAGTCAAATGAGATATCAGAAGTACATACGATACATAAATATCAAAATAATCGGATCAACATTTGTTGCCGAAATGCCAATCGATGTATTTCAAATTTCATGACGTCATTTCCGGTTTCGTTAACATAATGTTTAGTCTCTAGCTAATGATAATCCATAAAGTTGACCGTCCGAATCGTTTGGCGCTATTTTCGCTCCAATCGGTTTAGAAGTTGTTGAAATATAACGTCACTTCCGGTTTCAAAATGGCGGCACAAAAAATTCATGGGGTGAAGGTTAAATCAGACGCCAAAAGTGCACACGTGGTAAAAATGTGAGATCAATCGGTTAAGCCGTTTAGGCTGTGGCCTGTTTACCGGATTTGAATTCCAGGAGACTACTACTACTACTACTACTACTACTGAGATTATTATTATTATGAAAACCGCCCTAAAACACTGTTTTCACGGCCCTCTAGCGCGCAAAGGGCGTAACCTATTGTTCCCAAATTTGGTATATGTTGTAGGGTGGGCCATAGCTCGAAATTAAGATATATCGCAACAATGTGAGATTTTCCAATTTTAAGATCCAGTAGGCCGAAAATGCCACTTTGATGCTTACAGTAAAAGTGGGTTTGCTCCAGCCTTTATATGAGAGTGTGCGCGCGCCGTACGACTTGGCTGGCGTGGAGCGACCGCTCCACTAGATTACTACAAACATAAAACAGTTCAAATTTACTTTTGGCATCAAAAAGTGACTTTTCGCTGTAATTTCTGCTGTGTTACAGCTGCTCTTCTCAAACTACATAGGAACAAGGTACACACTGCTACCAACTTTCTGTATTTATTTGAAATTTTTACATATATGTTTAGGCTGGAAAATCAAGCTGTCCAAATGTGCCCCCTGTCCGAATGTGCCCCCCTCTCCCCTAGTAGGTACATATGAGCATCTCAGGTTGATAAAGTGATGTAAGTTCATGATATAGCCATCCACAGTACCAAGTGATTCATTTCAATTGTACTACCTACTTGTGACACATAGACACAAAATTCACTCACTCGTCACATGCGCAGGCAGTTAAATGCCCTCGCACACAGCGCACCTGCCCTCACATTATTCTGAGAACAGCAGTGAACTAGACAAATCTGATTGACATAAAAATAATTCTTTACGCAATGAATATTTAATATAAAACGCAAAAACTGGTTTATCTTTAGACCTTGAACGCCCAACGCTCGGCGTTGAACTATCTGTTTGACCAGTGCCGAACGTCTGTTGTAGAACTGTAAATGTAGCTTAATTTGGTGTTCTATATATTGAAATTTTGTATCATTAATCATTGTGTCCCTGCCCTCCTTAGTTTGAAAGGTTTTCATACCTGCACACATGTCACCACACCTTTCTCTTGTTTAGGTTCATACGAGTGTAAGCTGTGTTTAACTCTCCATAACAATGAAGGCAGTTATCTGGCGCACACCCAAGGCAAGAAACATCAAGCCAACTTAGCTCGGAGGGCTGCAAAAGAAGCAAAGGATTCTCCCCAACAGGTAAAGTTCAGACCTATAGTATTTAATATTTATGTTTGAAATTGGAGAGAATACATTTAGTTTATTAATTACCTAACTCTAATTTAACAAAGATTGAACTTTCATCCAAAGGGCGATTCCACCGTCACGTGTGTGACATTCGCACGGCATTTTTCAGGTTTAGGCATGAATATAGGTCAGAAGATGAAGGATTTTCTTTCATTAATTGATATTTTCTTGTAGATTGGACATTTCTCTTTTATTCTACATTGTCAGGAATTATTTAGCACAGTCATTTTCACACAGTCAGCTGTTGAAGCAGCGTCCCGTTTGTGACATCATAGAAATGAACAATTATGAAATCTCAAGTTTGATGTCAGATTTCTGTGAATCTGTTTGAACAGCAGCAATGAAAAAAATTGAATTACAGAACCAATCTCTTTTCTAAATGGTATAAAATTTTGGAGTCTCTGAGAACTGTACTTTCTGAGATAAAAAAATAATTGTGAGCGTCACGTTTGTGACATTTGATCGTCACGTTTGTGACCCTGTGAATTTAATGTATATTTTGATGGTTGTAGACCATGTAGAGTCAATTTATTGATTTTAAACAGTTAAGGTGTTAGTTCTATCACATATTACTCGAAGGTGAACAGTGTACCGCGTGAATTTTTAGGTTTTGGAGGCGGTAACCTCTTCTCGATATTGCTAGCTGGATAGAAGATAGCATTGGGGCGGTTGAGGCCATTTCCAAAATTTTCCACTTTTAATCCACTAGACATGTAAATTAATTAACATTATTAGTATTTGTAGCTAACTACCTGTTTTAAAACATATAATATGGCTCTTATCAGAATGCGTCACGTTTGTGACCGATTGTTATTTTGCCTCATAACTCCTGTAATTTTATTTTAAATTTTGTTAAATTTCAGCAGTCTTTTCCTCTTGTTAGTCTAACAGAGAAAATAAATTATGCAGTTTCTGCTATGAACTATTTTGCCCTGACATTAAAAATAACATTTAAAACGTCACGTGTGTGACTCGATTTTACCGCATGGTCATTTATTGGCTGTTACAACACCTTTTAAGAATATAGAGTTGTGCGAATGATTAGTTTTCATTCGTAGGGATCATGGTTAGTTGATTTGATGCTCAAACTTTGTTCAAAACGATGTTCTATCTTAAATGCCTACATTGCGTCACGTTTGTGACCGATGGTTATTTGCTCATAACTCCTGTATTTATTTTTTTAAATTTTTACAGTCTTTTCCTCTTGTTAGTCTTACAGAGAAAATAAATTATGCAGTGTCTGCTATGAACCGCGTGAACCCTATGAACCCCGCTATGAACCCTGACATTAAAAATAACATTTAAAACGTCACGTGTGTGACTTGATTTTACCGCATAGTCATTTATTGGCTTTTAAAACACCTTCTAAGAATATAGAGTTATGCGAATAATTAGTTTTCATTCTTAGCGATCATGGTTAGATGATTTGATAATCAAAACGATATTCTATCTTATAAGAGTGCATATTACAAATCATTTTCAAATGGCAATTAAGTTCCACCATTTCTCCGCAGAAAAAATAGTGATCACTAAATGTTGCATAGTTTTGTCAAAAATAATCCAAAACTGATGATTTTTTTTTCCTATGAAAGGCACACTTTAGGGAATAAAATAGAGCTATTGTAATGGCATTAGCTCAAACTTTCATTTTTGGGTGTTGAGGACCACTTTCCCTGGAATCGCCCCAAACCTCTACCTATGTAAACCATGACATCTTCTCGCTCCTTAATGCAATAAAACATGTGACACTCGGCACGGTAACTTGAATTTCACTTAAATTTCACTTGAATTTCACTTTAAATTGGTCCAACAAAACTCTCTTGTAACATGAGGTTTTCTCACATTTCACAAACTTTAGTGACTCTTTGGGAACTCAACATACTACTGATCTTATTTAGTAATGTGTCCGTCTGTTTTCCAATTTGAATTTTGTCACACATCCCCAAACCATCACATTTGGAGGCCCAAAAATTATGGAAATATGTGAAAGTTTTGGAATATATATATATCTTTATTCAGAGAAATAAAGTCTGCCTTATTAACAAAGGTTGTACAAACACAGAATAACTATCAATATAAAATACATGAAATTAATTATGAAGTTGTTTAAACAAACAATAATAAACAAACTATATAATAAATAATAAACAAACAAACAAATAAACAAATAAACAAACAAATAAACAAACAAATAATAAACAAACTAAACAATAATACGGTAACCTTGAAACCATAAATAATATCATAATATGTCCACTATTTTGCTAAGTTATGATATGTCTCACTAATTAAATATTGGACTAAATGAAATTACCACATTCTAATTTAATCCATAAGTAGTAAATTCGTCTGAACTTTTAAAAACATTCTACAAAGTTGAGAACTACTACATACCTATGTCATCAAGTTGGAAATGATGTAATATTTAATGTGTTACATTGTGCAAGAAATTAAAGCCCTTCCCCAATTTCTGTTTTAGCCAGCACCAGAAAAACCAAGAGTTGAACACAAAAAGTTTGTGAAAATTGGTCGCCCTGGGTATCGAGTGACAAAGCAGCGAGATCAAGAATCTGGTCAACAGAGTTTGCTTTTCCAAGTTGATTATCCTGGTATGTGGTTATTTATACATTTTGTTATTATCTTTCACTTGTAGTTGTGCTGTCAATTGTTGAGCTACCTACATGAAACTGTTGTCGCTAGGAAGGAGAATTGTTGAAAATTTGAGTTTGATGGCTTCGGTCATGAATTACCAATAATGAAGACTCGTATGAATTAGATTTCTAAATAATTGTATTGTATTATTATGGTAGTGAGACTTTGCTGAACACAGATATGTTATTACTTTTGTTGTAGGTTCAATAGTTTTCTCGGAATTGATACAAAGTTTGATAGATTTCTTCTAACTTTAAAATAGTAAAAATTCATGTTGCCATGACATTGTCGTGGACTTGGAAGTAACATCACCCACCTGATTCCTATGATCACCACACTTTATAGGAATTGGAAACGGTCTGCGCATTATGACGTCACTCCCATAAGACCATTGATGCTAATAGACAACATTACAAAATCACTGCGCATGCGCGGCGTGCCGCACTGCATTGGCGAGCGCTAGTGTGGCCACTTTGACAGCTGGTTCTAGAAGCTGTACTGAAACACACGGCGCGCAAGAGTTCCGCCCCCTTAGATCTGTGTTTAAACTTCATTGTGTAATTATCAGAGTAATTAATAGAAAAAGAGGTCATAACAGATGGTTCAGGACCGTTCTTTGTGTCCTATTATGTAAACATAACATTATATTTACCAAGTCCAAAGGTATTTCCTTTTCCGTCTTTCACGTGATGAAAGAGAGCATTTTACATGTGGCTCAATGTTGCATATTTTTTGTTTAAATACCCACAATGATAATACAGAAAAATCAGTATACATTATCATTCCTACCATTCGAGATAAGAGATGTGCGACCCGCACTAAATAGATATATTTTCATTTGAAGCAACTAAATTTATCCGCGTGTAGTCCAAACATTTTAAAGAGAGCAATTTTAATTTAATCTTATTAAATTAAATTGTGATTGATGCCTGATAAATTTGAGAGCTGGGTTCTTCAATATCAAGTGCAGTCAAAAACAGTGAATTCTAGGGAAGAAGTTGCCCATGTAGGTAGTAACTAAGCAAATGAGGGAATGCATTTAGTTGTGCTATGATCCGAAATAGTGAATTAATGATATGTAAATTCCCGACGGCTACAATTATTCCCAATGTTCCCAATAGTTGTATGGGAATATTCCCGGGAAGTTCACGGGAACATTCCTGGACCCCCATTACTATAATTTTGCAGGAATTTACAGCATTTAAAAAAACTTTTTTATATTTAGGATACCTATATTTGTTTGTGAATAATATTATGTAGACACATTTTGTGGGGCTAAAATTGTGAGTCAATTAGGCCCGGTTGTACAATGTCCCGATAAGTAAGATAAAGTTCACTTTAGCCTAAAGTGGACTTTAGCGGTCTAGATGGCTGTGTTTCATTGGCTGTTGCCATGGTTTCAGCCGATAAATCCTACCGCTAACTTTATCGGGACATTGTACAACCGGGCCTTAATATAGTATCTCCAAAATTAAAACATATTTAATATTATAAACAATTACAATGTTAAAGACTTTTTCACTCAAGAGTTTTTAGAATTATTTATTGAAATATTTCGGCTTTTTTACAAATGCCTTCATCAGTCAATAATACTATAAAAAACTAAACTGACAAGCAAGATCTAAACAAAATTTATAGGCTTCCTTAAAATATGTAAAACAAGGTCATGAACTTAATTTACAACATTTCCTAATTTACTCATTATTAGATTCTCAAATTTCTAATTTGAATTGTGATTAAATTTATAAATAACTTGTTCTTTGATAGTTTCAACCCAAATATTATCAAATTCTAAACTTCCCTGGCTTATAATACCAATTTTTTCTTTCTTCAAACATTCCATAACTGCACTCTCCTTAAATTTTCTCTTCTTCCAATTCTCTTCATTCATTATCCTCTTCGTTACATTCCAATCTATGTCGTGATTTAATTCAGTTGTATGTTCGGCTACTAAAGATTTTGTTAATGATAAATTCCAAGGTTCTTTCTTTTTATTTTTAATGTTGCATTTGTGTTCTTTTAATCTCACTTCCAAAGGGCGTTTCGTTTCTCCTATATAGAAATCCCCACATTGGCATTCCAGCCCATATATCCAGTTTTTTGATTTTTGCAGTAAATTTTCTGGTTTAACTTTCATTAAAGAATTTTTAAACGTAAACGTTGATTTAAAAGTAGTTCTGATGTTATATTTAG
This sequence comes from Leuctra nigra, assembly GCA_934045905.1. Lineage (NCBI taxonomy): Eukaryota > Metazoa > Arthropoda > Insecta > Plecoptera > Leuctridae > Leuctra > Leuctra nigra. The sequence goes on from OW203764.1 coordinate 24,817,201, forward strand.
AAAGGATCCTACTTATTTGATTTGATAGGTTAGGAATGTACTCAATTGATAATGTATTGATTGGGTCTTCTCTTCTAGTCATCGGAGATTCACAATGTTTAATAACTTTGGAAATTTGTTGATTTGAATATCCATTCATTATAAATGCTCTTCGTATTATATCCAATTCTTCAATTTTGCTTGATTATTCCCAATATTCGGACGGGAATATTCCCGGACCCCATTTCTAATTGGAACAGTAGCATTTTGAACCAAAGTCATTGAGAAATAATTATTTTTATTATTTATAGTATTCAAAATAAGAGAACAATGCAACAATCTGAACCAATTTTAAATGATAATGTTCATAATCTTTGTCTAAGTTATGACGAAACAATAGCTGAACAAGAGTGTTTGAAAAACTAGCGCGCAAACCAAGCCATCCCATTGGCTTAAGAGAAAAGAAGTTTCGTTTTGATCCGAAGTGAAATAATAATAAAAACACAAATTAAATTATTAATTATAAAAAAGGATGTTAACTTTATCGTGAAATACAATTTAAATTTTAAATTATAAAATTTTTGAAAGAATCAGGATTATTATTATAATTATTAAAAACATCTTGATTGGGATATTTCATCCTGTATTATTTTTATTTTAACGTAATGTCAACAGTTTCGGTCCATATGTTTGGACCTTCATTAGGACAAAAACTTCAAATCATATAAAAACAATTAAAAATTTAAACGAGTACTAAAACAGTTTTCTAGAGGCTATAAAAATCACGGTACATAAATCTATTTTCTAGCTTGAAGACGATCCTCCCACAAAGAACCTTGCTTAGATGTTACATCTTCTTTTTCTGTTTTTTCTTCTTCTAAAAGAAGGTCCAAACATATGGACCGAAACTGTTGACATTACGTTAAAATAAAAATAATACAGGATGAAATATCCCAATCAAGATGTTTTTAATACAATTTAAATTGTTTACTTGTTCTGTAGCTTCATTATGGCATCACCAAGCTGAGGAAAAATAAAACTTCGCCTACCTAATCCCATAAGAAATGAACGGTGGAGCGAGTGGGCCACAATATTAACCCAGCATGCAATGCTTACAGTTGTAGATGGCGCGCGGACTTTATAATGTTGTCTATTGAAGGCGGCCCAGGGTCTGGTTCGCCGATTTGCTCCGACTTACTTCCGGCCGGTGACACGCGAAATTTAAAAACAGTACACTTTTGGAGCATTGTGCAGGTGTTCTAATTTGATTCACACAATTGCCGCCAGGTTTGAAAGAGCTTCTCAAACTTGCCGCTGCTAGTGATGATAGCGCATTGTCGAATATTTGAATTCTGTTCTGGCGAGTGGCGGGAGATAAAGACATGTGTCATGAGAGCGACATCACAGCCGCTTGTTTTGTTCAATAGGACCCCGACCAGACCCATGGCTACAGTACGTTCTACAAGGAATTTGCAACAGCGAAAAATCTATTTTCCATTTAGAATTCCTATTTTCCACACTAATTTTGGCTAGTTTTCTGACACTACCTCTTCCTCAACACATAACAATAGATGACCAAAGAAAATCCACATTTCTGAGGTATTTACAGCATTTTATTGTCGTTTGTATTTTGGCATTTGCCCTCAGGCGCTGAAAGGTCCTTGTAGAACGTACTGTAGCTAGTCGGACCGTTCAAGTGTGGTGATCGTAGCTGATTCTCATTAAATAGGTACATGCCGTTTTTCCCGCCAAAATATATTGTGGCATTTGAAATAGATTTTTTGAATGAAAATTTTCTATCTCAAGTGATAAAAGGGTGTTTGTGATTTTACCATAATAAAATTAGAGGTGACTTCCCTATTGCTTTTACAATTTTTAAATATGGTCACTCGTCTCCCATATCCCTGCACACATCAATCTTTGCCTACAAATTACATCCTTATTGTTCACAGAAATTGCTGAAAACATCTACCCCAGGCACAGATTCATGTCGGCTTATGAGCAGAAAGTGGAACCACCCGACAGAAAATGGCAGTACTTGCTTTTTGCCGCAGAGCCATACGAAACTATTTCCTTCAAGGTAAGTCTTGAACAAATTTGCTCGACTTTTCACTTTCCGTCACAAATATTCTAATGCAAGTTTCTGCAGGTTCCGAGCCGAGAGGTGGAGAAAACTGAGGGCAAGTTTTGGACCCATTGGAATAAAGATACGAAGCAGTTTTTCTTGCAATTTGCTTTTAAGGCAGATATGAAACAGAATATTCCAGGCAATAAGCCACCTAACTTCCGGATGCTAGGACCTCCACCGCCATTGCTGGCGCCTCCACCCCCTCCTGGTATTCCACCACCTCCTCCCATGTTCAATCCAGTACCACCACCACCTCCAAATATGAACTAAGTACCTACATACATTACGATGTCGGTTTTTTTACTTCTATGATGTAACATTTTTAAACTGGACTTCTCATCAATGCTATATTTAGTGAATGGATTCAAATAAGAGTGTAATGATCATAAAAATGTTCTTTATTTACAATCCACGATCTCTCTATTCCATACAGCATTGTTATTTCAATCCCAGAGAATGCTTCATTTCGATACCTTGACTGCCAAACCACATGTGCTTTTTATTAACTTATTGGCTTTTTAACACTTTCCTTCAAATCCTCTTATGAAAAATGTAAGGAAGAACATGAAAAACGTGTAACTCATTCATACCATCCACCCAATTGATGTCTATGGACAATCAAGCTTTATTATGGATTTGAAGTACCTAATTGACTATTCACCTTGAGTAGGTACAGTACATCATATTTGTTGCTCTTTTGAAAACGTCAAAAGAAAAATTATTTGAATAGGTACGCTGAATGAACAATTTAGACTAGTTCAAGTACCTACTGTGGTTTTGCAGTTAAGTTATCCATTTCATAAATTATTATTTATTGACACTTCTGTTCCAAGCCAGTTCCTAGCTACATTGTCAAAATTCTTAATAGGTAGGTACCTTGCCTTTCAGCATTATTTCAGGTAACGTGAGTTTCTTAACAGAGCTACACTATTTATCTTTAGAATCTGTTGAACTTGGAGCAGCATTTTCTAAAACTATTGTATTCACAAGAGCTTCCGGTTTTTCACTCCAAATAGTGTCACTTTTTGATGTGTTAAATTTCTTCATGGTCTTACACCGAAGACATGTCCAGATAAGTCTTTGAGAAGATTTCTTACGAAGCCGAATTCTTGCCGAGACACCAGGAATAAGCAAACTGCAGCATCCTTTGCAGATGGTTCGTTTCACTTTAGGCTCTATGCGAAGCACTGATTTCTTCGAGATGTTTGTAACAAGATTTGCATAGTACGCTGCAATGTCTGGTTTGTCAGGACACTGGGTCATCATTGTTCGGCAGCTTTGGTACAAGAAATTCATTCTTTGAAAGGCTTCTTTTGATTGGAATGTTACGTTCCCCTTCTCCTTGGCCATGGCAAACCTGGATTTCTTCAATACGTTAGAAATTAAATCGGCAGTTACTATGGCTTCTGCACTAGACTCTGTCCGTTAGTGTTAATGTGTCCTAAGCTTTGGTCTGCTTGCCCTTGCAACAAACGAGTCCTCCTGCGGGTATAATGTTGCCACAACAATATCTGTTGATCGTCAATAAATTTGGCGCATTGCGAGCTCACAACTTCTCGTCGAAAGTGTTCATACTGCAGTAGATCCAAAAAATGTAAACACATGGGGTACCTGAAAAAGAAAAGTATCTCTTGAAGACAATCCAACAGTTCATGTATTTTGTAGAATACCTATTATCTTAAGGTACGAGATTTTCAGGGATATCTTAGGGATGTGTACGAGGCCAATTGACGAAATTGTTTAATTAAAGTTTCGAATAGCAAGATTTGAATTAGTAGTTAATTCCAAGCTAGAAGTAGTAGAACTCTTCAATGAATGACTTATTGATGGGTTTTCATAAAATTCAGATAATTTATTTTTCTTTTCTTACAGTCACGGACACAATATCTGCACCTTTCTCCCGGGAGAATGGTGAAACGAATAATTTCTGTGAACCTTGAACCTGATCGTCGATCAGTGATTCATTTATACTTACTTTAAATATCGAGCATATTCTGGATCCTTCCAGTACAGAAGATATTTCAAGTAATTGATAAAAGATTGATCTTTGAAGTATCCACGTTGAGCTAGGACTGAAAAGCAAAAATTGAATTTATAAGTTTCCCTGAGCTAATTCAAGGAAATAAAAATCTAAATTTAAAATACATTAGTTCCGGCCTCGGTAAATGGCACTAACAGTAATAAAACAGACATAACATTCAATGCTTCAAATAATGTCACAATTCAGGAAAGAAACTGCAAAGGCTATTATAATTTTCTAGAATTAATAAACATGACTGAAGGGATGGCGACACAACGATTGCTAAAAGCTCGCAACTCGCTAGTGGCTTTGAGTTTCCAATATGAATAAAGGTGTTTTAACAAGCATCTCAGATGCTCAATTGTAATTTTTTTCCTCTATTATTATTCAACAGACTTCAACTCCTGGTAAGAACCAATCAAACAACACACTCAAAATGTCTCAGTATTATATTAATTTCTTTTGTCTTTACAACTGATTTCATTGGGTACACATTCCCTTTTTGCTCGCTTCAACTGGTCAAAAGCAACCATTGTTAAATCTCTAATGGAGTTCAGGTGTTCTGGTCAAGACTGCCAAAACTGGAGTAAAAGCTAATAGGCATAATATCATAAACCCAACTACCTAGTTGTCACCACTAATTTTCAATGCAAGGCTAAGGATGGGTTCCCTTTTTGACAGCTACGACCGATCGTGGCCGACCGGAGAAAAATCTAGCAATAACGGGCCAGTTTTTCCGGTCGCAGCCGACCAGTCATCTAAGCCCGCAAAGACCGGATTAATGGAATACTGGGCTCAGACGACTGGAGCCAATACGGAGCAGCTTGGTCGCGACCGATATAAAAAGGGCCCGTAACACCTACGTTTCACTGACAATTTGTCAATTGGTAATACGTTGGCCACGAACCAAATGACGCATCCATTGAATGTGGCATGCCAGGTTGGTATCTTCTCATGTTGCTTTAGTAGCCAGTTGTGTTTGCCAGGCTGCTCGGAACTGCTCCAAGCAGCTTTTCAGGTGATTTGTGTTCGTTGGCCTAGAGCTGGTGCAAGTTGGAGCAGTTCAGAACAGTTCTGAACAAACAAACTTAATATGTTAGGTCCGTCTCATTTCAGTTATGCCAATTGCCAGGTCTTAATTTTAACCTAAATACATCACACTTACAATTTAAATAGTTAGGATTGGCCAAGCATTGTATAAATTCCAGCTCAACTTGGAACCTCAAGCGCTGCTGATCTTCAGTTTCTGGTCCTGTAACCAAAGGTCCTGTCACAAAACCTATTAATTCAGTTAGAGCTTTAAGGTACAGTGTAAGAATGTAGTATGTAGGTTCGTGCAAGTAATAACACTTAAATTATCAAACATTATCAAATAATACAATTTTTATTTGACACAAGTATATTTACCTTTGGCTGCCATTGTCCCGAACCGGAACCGGAAGCAACCACTCCACTCCTCTCTTCACTCTGCTGAATGAAGAGTCCAAGAAGAATCAATCAATTTTGGTTAGAAGGCAGTGAAATTCAACGTTTTAAACTTTATTTTGACAGCGTTAGTTTAAAATGTCTTTATCAAATGCTATGAGGCAATTAGAAGAAAGGCACGTTGCTTCGAAAGTGGAGCTAATGGTGTGGTGCAATAAAATGGATCTATTAGCTCTATCCAATATTCGTGGTAAGTTTGATCGGGTTAGATCGCGGTCCCTACTAACCTCAATAAATGCAGGTTTTAGGTAGGTAGGCTACCTAGGTAGGTATAGGTATATTAGCTTACACAACTGTGTGCTTTTTGAGACCTAGTAAAAACCTAGATATCCAATAATAATGTTACCTAAAACCTTATTTATGCACTTTCATTGTTCCTAATTGTGAAACGTCCGTAAGGTACTAATACCAACCTACCTATGCCGTAACGGCCGGAACAGCGAGCCAACAGATGGATCTGGCCCGCCAGGCTTGCTATGCTTTAACTATCTTTGCTGACAAATATGTGCGGTTTATAAATGTATTACGTTTGTATTTATTTGTAGGTGAAGTGGCTCTTCATCGACTTACATGGCAACGTGTGTGGACTCTTGCACCTCCATCAGAAGGTGTGACTGTATCAGGAATGGCATGGCGACCCGATGGCAAAGTAATTGCAGTTGCTTATAGCACCAGTAAGTATCTTCATTTCAAAAACTAGACAAAATCAAAGTACACAACATTACTGAGAAGACCTTTAAAAGCAAACGATGTGGATTGAATGCGAAGTCAGTGCATTTTAAGTTAAGAAGGGTAAGGTTTTTCTAGTGATACCGCAAGACGAAATACATAAAACACGAAATTGGCTAAATTATTGCACATAAAAGGAATGCATTTTGTTTTACTCATCAATAAGTGATTCTATAACCAACAGCCAATGGCTGGTGTATTGGATACTGTGGTTATCATAAGATCACATAGGTTTTATTTTAAGTAACATTGAACGCGCTCAGTAGTTGGATGGATGAGGCCATGCTGTAAATGTTACACCGTCCTTTGGATGAGACGTTAAGCCGTTGACTCTCTTCGTATCTTCGTTAGTAGTAGGCTTCCTCTTTCCTCTACCAGGTTTCCTCGTCTCACTTCTCTATTATATTACATTCTCACTTGTGTAGCCTCGGCTCCATTGAGAATATAGACTTAATAAATAAACCCACTTGGCCATTTTCACCTCCAATATTTTCATCCTGAAACTTTATTTTCACGAAATATTGCTGTTGTATTGGAACCACATCAGCGATTGCAATTATCCAACTATAGACTAGTATGTGGGCTCATTGTCTTTTTTTATGAATAGGCAAAGGCACCACAAAGCATTTTTGTCAATAACTTTACTTTTACCCTGCCCACATGCAATACAAACTGTTGGTTTTCTCAAAGGAAAATATGGAAGGTAATGTAGGTTCCTATCAATTTTATTCAAGTTTAACATGTTCTTTCTGAAACAAAAATTATAAAAACATGATTGTTTCAGTGAGAAAGTTAGTATATTGTTGGAATGTTAATTTGGCCTTTATTTCGCAGATAAGCACCGGATTTCGCTGTTATTTCTGAATATTGACATATTTCGTTTTATGTTGTTTTTAAATTTTGACAGAACATATTATGCAATTAATTCACAAACATATTGCAAAAATCAACAACATTTCGTGATGTATTCAATCACTCTAATCGGGGGATAGCTATAGTAGGGGCACTTGAATATGGTGTTCACGAAATTGCGAACATTTTAAAAGTAATTTTTTCCTTTATTTCTGGACATAGTTTTGCATAGGTACTGATAGCCTGATAGGTATGCATTGGTACTATGCAAGAATTAAATCACGAAATCTAGCGATTTTTTTTTAATTCATCACTATTGGAAGAAGTTTGCATAAAACGCAAAATTGGTGCCAAAATCCAGTGATTATAAATTATAATAATAAAAACCACTTTATTTGTAAGAAAAACACAATTTTTAAACTTATTTTAGTTGAATGGAAATTGTTTTGAGCTGTGTCGTCGTCCTGTTAGAATTGCAGAATTTAAAGGTACTCTAGGTTTAATAATGTCTATGGTTAAATGGGTCTATGGTCTATGGGAGAGATTCCACAATGTATTGTATTGTATTGTATTTTATTATCATCCCGTGGACAAGTACATAATACATGTATGGGTATCGTCAAGAATGTATGTACAAGTTATGACAAAGTCAGAAATATTTACAAGTCACAATGTTTACAATGACAGTTATATGTACAGTAAATAATAAAACTAATAATAGTAATATTTATACCTAAGAAAAATAATAATAAAAATGATTACATGTAGTATAAATATAAATAAATGAATAAATCGCCTCGGCTAAGACAATGCCGTGTAGTACGTGGCCGATAGTTGAATAGGAAGAACAATGGAACGAGAGTGCTTGAGGTTAAGATGATTGACACTGAAGTGCTGGTACAGTTATGAGTCTAGAAATTCCTGCAGGCTGTAGAATGGGTTTAGGAGGAGGTAGGCATTGAGACTGGATTGGAAGCTGGCCCAGGTGGGAGAGGTGGTGATGTGCTGTGGTAGCTTATTATAGATAATTGTGCATATATAGTGGGGGCTGCTAGTGAATGAGGAGTGAGAGTGAGTGGGGATACGTATGGAGTTTCCCCCTCGAGTGCCATATTGATGAACTGACGAGTTTAGGGGGAAGAGGGTTGGGTGCTCACGAGCAAAGGAGCTGGCAATACGGATGAGAGTGCAGGTGAGAGTCAGGATGTGTAACTTAATGAACTCGGGTTTGGCAGACTTGCGGCGAGAGATGCCGGCAATAATGCGGACTGCCTGTTTCTGCAGGATGAAAATGCGGTTGGCACCGGGAGAGGTGCCCCAGAAGAGGAGTCCATAGGAGAGATGGGAATGGAAATGAGCGTGGTAGACCAGTTTGAGGGAATGGGCGTTAACTATGGGCTTGAGTCGGCGTAGTAGGAAGCAGCTACTCTGGATTTTGGAGACCGTGTGTTGGATGTGCGTAGACCAATTGAGGGTAGCAGTTAGATGGATGCCCAGGAATTTTATGGATGGGGTGCTCGGAATAATGTGGTCATTGATGCGGATTAGGGGAGAGATAGAGGCGAGTTGGGCGTGTGACGTCACCATCTGATGTACGGGTTTAATCAAACTTGGTGCGTCAACAAACGAGCTCAAACCTGTGCTTAATATACCTCAACTCAACAGCCTTGGCTTTGTGATCCATGGATTTTCATTCATTCGATCTCGATTCGACTCAAGGTCACGCCCAGATTATCACGTTACAATGTTAAAGCTTAAGGAAATCAGAGCGTTTTGATCATAATACGGTATGCAGCCTAATAGAAGCCAGCTTTTGGGACGAGATGGTCAGGGAGAGATTGTTGTTAATCTTTAAAATTGTGATCTCAATCCCTAGAGATTGAAAATCTCGAAAGAAGGATTTATCAATTTTTAATGTAATAAAAAGTCAATTCATATCGGTGCCAATAATAGTTATGAAAAAAAATTAGGAGTAGGTATGTTATGTGTAAATTTGAACAAAATAAAACGAATTTAACACTGAAATTTAACTTTATGCATTGCTTTTAAACCCGATATTAGCATCCAGTAATCATCGACATTCTGATTTTCAAAACACCATTTTCAAGTGCCCCTAGCTACATTAATTACCTGGTACCTAGATGAACCACAATAACTTTGTGATGAAATACATTATAATATTTTCTCTCTTACTTTTAGACGAAATAATGCTAATTGACGTTGAGAACAAAGAAACTCTGCACACATCTCAGGTAGAAGGTGAGATCAGTTGCATTGCCTGGGTTCAAGAAAAGGATCATCAGGAGACTCAACCAAGTCAAATAAACAAGCCAAAAGAGTCCGTGAGTAAATACTTCAGTCAAGATAGCACAGCGAACTTCTTGCCAAAACTACCATCTCTTTCCCGAAGTTTCGGCTCTGTAAACAAAAACACTGACGAAAATTTGGAAGATGCAAAGAAGATCAAAGAACAGACACACTTGAATGTCCTCTTAGTTGGTTTAACAACGGGTAAACTTTACCTGAGCGTCTTCGGTCTCTTCCCATGCGGAGTGATCGACTTGAGCAATTACGTGGACGGTCAGCAGTGTAGCATTGTAGATGCTGATATATCTGAAGACCTTGTTAACTTGTTAGTTATATTAGCGAGTGGGAAGAGTGATGCGCCTCAGAATCAGGATTTGACTCTAGTGCTGCTGGACACGCCGGTACTTGCGTGTCGATCAGCCGAGCTGCATGCGCTGGCCCTGAAGCACGGACATATTGTCAGCCTCCTGGGGTATTTGTCTCAGACCATGCATTCCATCACTGAGGCATGGGAGAATATATTGCTAGAAATGGACTCCAAGCTGGCTTCATATGCAGCGAAAGTCCCAGATGGGTCTGTGTCCGCAGATTTTTTGGATTTGTTGATGTTCGGAACGCCATCTGATGAATTGGAGAGTTTTCTTCTACAAGATCTTACGGAAAAGGGACTGAAAAAACTGGGTCACACAATTGAACTGAGCTATTCAAATATACAGAAGTTAGTTTTGAAACATTTACATTCGGTTGGTCAGAGCCTTGCCTATCACCTGGAGGAGCTGCGTGGAATGTCGCGATGGAGAGATCGATATCAAGTGCTCGGTCTCTCTGAAGAAGCTGTTGATGGCTCACTGATTGCTGCCGGTGCATTTCTTGTCAAAGCTACTGAAGTTCAACAAGTCATTGATAATTCCATGAAGAATTACAAAGCTTTCTTTCGTTGGCTTTATGTGGTAATATTGCGGTTGACAGACGAGCGGGTTCCGGCTGAAATCACCAAGATCACCCAACAAGACCTCTCATTCATCGCTGAATTCCTACTTCACTTCGATGGCATTGTGGATCATGAAAAAGAAGGTCAGTGCCCGACTGATCACAAGCTCCGATTCAATTTAGAAATGTTAGGCCAGTACCTCCTTGACCAAGATCTTACCATACCCTCCAATACAAAAAATAATCCATGGCCCAAGTTCTTGGAAGAAAATGTTGCTCTTGCAAAACATCCCTCGATCACCCCTCATTTCAAGAATATGTCGTTAGTCCAGCAACACAATCATTTAATAAAATCTGTTGAGAATGTGTTCAGCCAGCCTGATATTTCTATCGGAGAGCTGTTCAAGGTGTCCCACGTGATGAATTGCTTGCATACCTCCAAGACGGGCAAACCAACACTAACTCATTCTCATGTGGCCAAGGACAATAAGATTCTAATGGCGTTCTTGGACACTCCGTCTCCTAGCGATGGATTTTACTTTCTCGAAGTGTCTACTGCAAGCTCAGCAACTACAAAGTGTGCGTATTATCACTTCAACAGCACAGGAAAGAAGAGTGAAGACGAAGAAGGAAAATCTCCTGACACGATTACACCATTAATATTGGATATTCAATTCTATCTCCCAGATATTCTATCTATCTTGCTCCTGCAACAAACAGGCGAGAGTCGAGCCACAGTCTTTGTACAATTCCCGACACGTATCCTAATCGAGCATGCATTCCCTGTGGCCTTAAGCGTTGCTCCTCGCGTGGAGGCAAGTGCGTTGTTGGAGGCTGGCTCATTCCGAGTTGTGGAGAACATGGTGGCTTCCAAGTTTGCTGTCAGTGGATCGCGAAAAGTAGCAGTAGTGTTGGCAGAGAGTCGTCAGAAAGTCCGTTTGTTTGAGATGGAAGCAGAGGAGGAGGAGGAAGATGACGAGGGAATGGAAACAACTGTAAGTACTACCAAAGACAGCGATAATAGTGTATTAGAGGTCAGCAAAGGCTCGGACTGTACTAATGAAGACAGCTAAGCAGAGCCTTTATAACGCCTCAGTTATAAACATCAGTTTCTCATTAAACTTTTTCATCCCTCAAGTAAGCATAGTAAATGAGATTACGACCCGCTTTAGGTTCACAAGACAATTTAACATTTGATCCAAAAAATTGGATAAATGTATGTGTTATGTAAATTATGTAAATAGGGAAGTCTCATGAAATTTTATTCTAGTAAATTTCTATAAATAAACACAAATAATAATGACAAATACACTTATTACCTATGAAATCTTAAATTTTCATTCATAAAAATCGAGTTCAAATATCATAGGATTTTTGGCGGGAAAAACGGCCTGTAACAAGAATCAGAACTGTGATGTCATTTCCAAGTCATTTACATTGTGTTGACATGGGGATTCCCTTGTTGCCATGGCAATATAGCAAACTATGATGTCATTGCCAATTTTCCTGTTTTTAAATGAGAGGAGATCTATCAAACTTTGTAAATTAATTACAATGAGAACTATTCGTCCAACAACAAAAATAATACCACATCTGTGTTCAGCAACATCTCAACTTTCATAAAATAAATATTATTCTGAATTCAAATCTTCACGAGACTTCCCTATTATTGAGGACAGCCTTCGTGTTTGTAATCTAGGTACCTACTCCAGTTGATGGCAGTAACTATTAGAATATATCTGCTCCTCGGATTATATAGGCATTTACGGTATGTTGAGTGACTGTGAGTGTACGGTACGACTTGGCTGAGTGGAGCGACCGCTCCACTAGATATATACTACTTCATAGTGGGTGTCACAAACAAAGAGCCCTGTGACATTTTTTGATGTGACATCATGCTTTATTATGAAAATGTCAGTCGGCTGTGATTATAGCGATAATTGAGCGAGCGAAGCGAGCGACTCCTTGTGGCCCTTTTGGCACGGACCTCTGTTTTATTTGATGTGTTTTTTTCTGTTACTGAGGCTATACAGGTCACAGTTTTTCTTCGATCGAGCTGTAATTTTGCACACATGTTCGGACATTCTCTGAGCGTTGCAGACCCTAATTTTTTAGAAATCCATTTATTGTTTAAAATTTAAATAAATACCTATCTCCTGATAGGTTAAAAAATGAAAATGGTCTTCGATAAATGTGATCAACCTTATATTTTGCATGGTCATTAAGACCAACATTGTCTCTTATATTTCAAATTTTCATCCCAAACAGTCAAGAACGTAAGCACTTACTCTGGTCAAAGTAGGTCTACCTATTTAGATGCTATTTTTATAGCAATGAAAAGCAAGCTTTTATAGCTTTGCTATGATTGTATAGCAAAGTTTCAATGAAAAGCAGATACTTTACTTTTATGTTGATTGAGTGGACCATAATCGATGTAGGTATAGGTAATATGTTTTCTGTGTGTTTGGTACGGAATTCCGGTTCGAGATTTTCACGTGCCGGTGCTCACTCATCAACGCGTTGCACTGAGCGTTTTCCATACTTTTAATAATGTGATGGCAAAATAATAGACTTAGGTTTAGGTAGGTAGGCTAAGTTTAAACATCTGAGTTATTACTAGGAAAACGCTCTGAGTAACGCGTTGATGAGCGAGCACGGATACGCGGAACACCTCGAACCGAAATTCTGTCTATCGAAAATATCATTAAAAGCCAATAATTCTTGAATTTCGTCAGACTTGAATAAAAATCTCTAAATATTCCTAAAATGTTATTATCAACCTTTATGATTGAACTGTTCCTTGTTAATATTCAAAAATCACAGGACCTCTTTAAAAAAAATATACCTGGGACCACTCAAATCATATGATATTAGTGTGTAGTGTACACAATATCAGATCAATCTGTTGATTAGTATCATTTCGTTTGAAACTTTCTGCTCTAACTACCTTGCCTTGAACTGAAGATTCGAAGTCGCCGTGAATTTGACAGCCAACACGCAAAATGTCCCTAAAATTACAAAAACTTTTGAAAATAACAACAGATTTGACTGAAAATTGGCAAAAATACCTTAAATGTTGGTACCAATGACCATGCAAAGTTTTTAGTTGGTCGGTCAATCGGTTCTAGTTTAAAATTCAAAAATCACAGGAAAAATGATTTCAAATTGAACCAATGGGAGGATTTGGCTGAAATTTATTATGATTGGGTATAATGTTAGTTGCAATGACTTTGCTAAATTTCAAATTGATCAAACCAACCAATCGAAAGATAATTTTTTTTTAAATTTGAACCAATCAGGGGATTTAAAAAAAATAGGGTCTGCAACGCCCGGAAATGGTCAGTACATGTGTGCAAATTTTCAGCTTGATCGAAGAAAAACTGTGACTTGTATATCGTCAGTAACAGAAAAAAAAGAAAAAAAACACAAAAAAAAAACAGAGGTCCGTGCCAAAAGAGCCAAAAGGAGACGCTCACTTCGCTCGCTCAATTACCTAATTAAAGTTATTATTGCTTTATTGAAAACTGAGAAAAAATAATGTAGGTATTAGGTAATGCACATAAAATATTGAAAAGCGTGTCCTTTGATGTCTTTTATGTTGATGGTAAGATTTTGATATGCAAGTCTTAATGTTCGGTTCTGTTGTGTGGGGCATTCTCATTCAAATAAATTTGTGGTTTTCTCGATTGATGCTGTAAATTTCTTGTACCTAATAAATAAACTTACTTTTAAATATTAATTTGATTTTCTATTAGTAACAAAGTTAAAAACTAATTATCCTTGAATTTCCTTGATTGTTATGAAGCAGTGGATTTTGTAAGGCCTTGTATCGGTGTGGTCATATCTTTGGTGTGATCATGGAGTATGGGGGTCTTGATGATCTTTGAAAAGTGTTAAAAATTGGTCAAAAATTTATGTATCCAAAAAATGGGTTTAATTTTGCAATGAAAACCTAGAAAATAATATCTTGCAGTGTAGGTAAATTTTTTTTATTTGATGACATACAGTTCACATTTATTTCCTTAAAGACAACCATAATGTACATCATTTATAATTCATAGTTTCTTTATAAATATTTATGCAAAAAACAGAAACAAAATGCAAAATGTTTGTACATATTAATTTTTCTAGCCAAACTGCAGGCATTTTCTATGTTGTAGTACGTACATGAGTGTAGTCCTAGTAAAACAAGTGCCAGGGCGCTGAAAACGTACATAATCTGTAGCGTTAACGACCCGCGGAGGATTTGGGGGTCAAGATCCCCAAAAGAATGCTAAATCCGTTTCCCAAAAAGAAGCCATGGTGCTGCATCCCTGGTACCTAACCTAGGTACCTACCTACTTATTTGTGCACACTTCTATTTAAATCTAAATTTAGTCTTTCCCAGGTACTCAAAATTAATTTGGCGACTGTAGAGTTTTGAACACGGGAGGAAATTCCGTATCCAGTACTGGGTTGTCAATGCCGTGCGATGTTGACGGGACTGTTGTCGAGTTGTATGTTCCTCTTAGAGGACCTTCATCGGGCGACTCTTCATCTTCATTCATGTCTATAAGATCAAATAAATTTAATCAAACCTTAGGAATCAACAACCAACACAATTACCAGAGGTAATTTTCAATTTAAACTAAAAAATTCAATGTTTCAATTTTCAAATCAAATAACTGCATGGTCACTGATGAGTGATGAGTTCCATCATGGAAATGAATTTTAAATGAAATGCCGATGTGTCACAGAAGTTGTGGAGACAATCTAACACTATACAGTATGAACAGCGTATGTCTGAACTCTCACCAGACGGAGCCACTCGTCAGTTGTTCTGTTAGGCCAAGGAAGACAACATTGCGCGTTCACTTTCACCTGACGAGCAGCACATTCTGTTGAGAGTTCAGACATAAATTGTACGAACTGTATACAGTGACACAGTCTGATATTGACACAATGAAAATATGATTTTTTTTTCACAATTTTTTAAATTTTTTCTCAAGATATCAATTACTTAGGTTGGGTAGGACCAACTTTGGATTAACTAACTATCGATAGTTAGTGGCCAGTTAACCAATGAATCCATTTGGCGCGAATTCCACAGCCAATAAGATTCACTAACTTCCACTAACTATCGATAGTTAGTTAATCCAAAGTTGGTCCTACCCGACCTTAGTGTTGAAGAAGTTCTTATTAAAACAAACTTTTTAAAAGTTCAGTTCATTTCTCTACCATTGCCCGGTTGCGGTTATTAAGCGAGCGTCACGGTACCTACTCTTATGGCTGTTTCATGTGTGTTTCTTCTGTCTGTCTGTCTGTGTTTTAGCCTGCACTGACCAGATCAAACCGTTCAACCAATAAATATGAAATTTTGCACACCCACTTATTTCAGAAGAGCAGTCTCGTGTATTGTTTTTTAACAGGATCCTCTGATTTTTTAAAAATGAAAACTGGTACCGTTTGACTGAACAACTTCAAATTTTGCATGGTCATCGGGACCAACATTTTAAATTTGTATTTGTAAATGTTTCTGTTTTTGTAAGTTGACTTCAAAAGTTATTTATATTTTACGGACTTTTTATGCGTTTTTGGTAATATTTGTCAAAAAGGATATTTCAGATATTTTATCACTGCTCTTTTGAAGCATTTCATTTAGGCTCTTTCCATAATGTAGAATCTTGCAAACGCATATTAATTTGCATGCAATACGAAGGCTCGCGCATCAACGCATTTTCCTAGTACAGTAGACAAAAGAACTGCGAAAATATATTGGAAAATTTTTATCATTCGGTATACTTTTTCATTTACTTACTACCTACTTGAAAATTCTGAAAAATTGCATAATAATTACCAATTTTCAAAATATTTTGTAAAACATTATTTTGAAGACTTTCATGTTCCTTGCATACAAAAATGAATGCGTTCGCCGTTCATACTAAAAAATGATCACAAAAAGTAATGCTATACATGTGTTTGAGATTTGATCTACCAATGTTTTGTTTGGTATACATTTTCCCTGGTGTATGTAGGAATAAACATAATGAATAAACTTAATTGTTATTATTTTATTGAGCATACCTCGTATTCGACTCACAATACGCTGTCTTCTATAAAAGGTAAACAATAGTAGTCCGATGACAATTATCCCGAAGAGCACTCCAATAGCCACAACCCCACGGAACACATTTGTCTGAAAAACAACAGATTCTCTTCAATCATTGGAAATGCCAGACACACAACAACCTACTCCTATTGTAGTTATTACGAACTGAGTGAACGAAATGTCAACGTACATTGTGATCAGTTTCCCATTCGCCTTCCCAGTCTTTTCTAACCACAAGCTCAACTGCAAGAATGTGCAAAGCATGTCCGTTTAACTCCCTGGAGACACACTTGTAGAATCCAGTTTCAGCGATAGAGACCCCCTAAGTGTTAAGACAAGGAGTAAAAACTCAAACAAGTACAATGTATGAAATAAAGGATTAAAAATGTCAACTTCAAACACTCGCCTTAATGTGAAGTGTTCCCGTTAGGACTTCATATTTATATTTCTCTGTGTTGATTGGGTTGCCGGGCCCAATAACAATGTCTCCTACAAGTTGCCAGAACTGAAAGCGATGGTCATCGTCATTGCTAGGGCATTCCAATGCCACTGTCGAACCAACCTGAGCTTCCAAGGCAGTCATTTGGCTGGATACGTACCCAATTAGGCAACAGAGAGCCAGAAAAGCAGTTAATCCGTTCATGCTCTTCAGCCTGTCATTTATAAATTATTACAATTTGAATACATTTTATTGTAAGGATTTAATATTCAAGGGATCTATGGTACCTATCTTAGAAAGTTAAAATTAAAAAAAAAAAAAAAAGTTTGAAATTATGCTGTAAAATAAAAATACAACTTTCCTAATAATACGAGATTTGCTGCATAATCTCTCTTCTCTGAATTCTCATTTTTTTTCAAAGTTTAAAGAATATTGCAATTTTTTAAAACCATTTCAGTTGAAAAAATTATACTCTTTTACAATAATTCTCATATTTAAGAAATGCATGCCATTCAGCAGTGTTCAAGTTTTGTTGTAAGGTGCTCTTTTAGCTTACAGAGTTCCATTTTCTATTACCCACTTATGTTTGTTAAATATAGATTGAAAATGTAATTGTTTTGATCTTACCTCATAATCTCTTTGTTGTGTGTGCAAATGATTTGTTTACATCAGGTAATAAATATTGTAATTTAGCTGCACTTGATTATGAACTTGATGCTTCCATTAAGCAAGAACTAGTCAACTGCTTTCTTAAAATAACATCTTTTCCGCCTTGTGTCTCAATGTTGTCAGCTTGCCAGATCATGTCAGACTTGGAGTCAAAACAACTGCATTCTGAATGAAGCCTTATTCAAGTACATACGTTCGTAATTAATTGACCACATGCTGATCATTGAAGCCAGAAAATAGCTGGGACCAATGTGGGTTTCCCTAGACAGCCAATGAAAATAAAAAAAATATTTGACATTGAAACCCCATTAAAACTATTTGGCAAGTCCAAATAATTATGAATTTTTTCACCCCTTTTTTATAAAATTTTACATAATATATCACCAGTGGTTGTTTTGTAAAATAATAAGTGGGCGGACGCTCAGAGATTGTCAGGGAAACATTTGCTGCCGAAAACAATGGGGGGGAGGGGGGGGGGGGGAATTTGAAATTCAGGAACAATTTTGGTGCCTTTCCAAGCGATTTGTACACAATTTTAAGCCAATTTTTACTTCCATGAAAAATGAGTAGGGGGACGGCGTCCACCCTGAAAAAAGAAGGAACGGATGCATCCGCCCTCGTCCGCCCCCTAATTAACCACTGTATAGTGTATACTACTAGGGCTGTGCGAGATTGAAATTTTTCATTTCGAGCGAGATCGAGATTATTTCATAAAATTAAAAGTCGAGCGAGATATTTTACCTTCGAGATCGAGAATATTCGAGCAAGATTTTACTTTTATAAAAAGATTTTTTTTGGTGGAAGAAAAACACAATGCAAATTGTTCAGCCACACAAGAATAACATTTGATAAGTATGCAGAACTGTCTACTTGATATATAAAACAATAAAAATCAAATTTATGGACGATACAAAGAATGTTAGCGTGCGTAACCTGTAAAAATAACAAAAAATTGGGAATCTTGATGGCTCTTAGTTGCTATGCTCGAGACTTGAAAATTCGAGATGGTAATTTGAACAAACGATCAAGATCGAGATGGAGTTTCATATTCGAGAACTTTCGAGACTTGCACAGCCCTATATACTACCTATATTTTACTAAACTTCAGTTAGGGGAATAATTCTATAACTAACAAAATATGCCACATAAAGAATAGCGTATCATAGAGGTCAAAACTTTCAGTTATTTGAGGCACAAGGGATAGGCAAGTCATTCAAGGATGGATTGATACATAGGCAGTTTATTAATATAATAATATACTATTCATGCATTTTTATTGTGAAGTATTTTCCACCTGACATGGAAATTCATACTTATTCTACTACGATATTTACACTTTAACAATTGCATTTTGTGCTGAGAATACATTAAGAAAGTAAGAACTTCCCGATCAAAGCGCATTAGGTACATTCTACTCTCCACAGATTGTATGAAATTGACACCTATAATTTTAAAGCTACGAGATAAAAATGTTGATTGCGGCATCTGAGAGTAGTTGTGTCCGCTTTGCACACACAATTGTTCCACGATATTGGAAGTAAGTCACGTAAAAAAATACTCGCACGGAGTAACTATATCTACAATAGATACACAATGTCCGACACGTCAACACAGTCAACTTGCTTAGTACGAGTCACTTTTCACTTTTCCACCATCATCGAGTTATTTCACTTTGTTACCCGCACTCTTCACTGTCGATTCAATCGCCGACTACAGAAAGTGGATCTGCAATCATGTCGGGAAGTGCTGTGCCTCCGCTGTGCTGGAAATACAAAACCCAATTTATTAGTGCGACAGCCACTTACAGGTATTTTTAAAATGATTTTAATGCTGTATGTAAAACATTACAAGAATGATACAATGTTAATAGGGTTGGGATTCGATTTGATTTGCTAAATCGATGTCAAACTGAAGATTTCGACATCAAATCGAAATAATTTCGACATCGAAATAATTTTGACATCGTAATAATGGGCCACATCGAAATAATTACGGCGAAATGTGGCAACACTGCAATTGCGTCTGCCCAAGGCCATGTTCCAGCGCTAGAGATGTCCCTCTCACACCCCCCTCGCGGCAACAAATGACGAGGAAATGATTGAAATAAATAACTTTTTCATTTCAAATAACGTACAAGCATTTATTTATGTAAAAGGGAACAATTAATGAAAAAATTTCGTTGCAAATCCAGTTGCAAATTCATGGTTTTATTAGACTTGTTGCCGGAATATATCCCGTGAAGCATAGGTAACATTGTCTGCATTCAACATCCTTTAGCAATGTTGCACGTAATGTTCACTTCAAACTCGAAAACTTTCCACAATTCACTTCGTCTCCACGGCGGGATTATTATTTTTTTGCGTGGAAACATTCTTTCACGAGAGAATAAAAACAACACGCGCTGAATGGCAAGAGACAACTGACCAACCCACCCTCAACTGCACACGCGGTATGCAGGAAGGGCGGAAGCAGGCCACTCAGCTGATCTTGAGAGGCGCGTTGCACTGTTGCCAGCTCTACAATACTGCGCGCTGATTCTCGGAATTTTTTAAACGATGTCAAACGATTATTTGATTAAACAATTCAAATCGATGTCGAATCGAAACTCAAAATATCATTCGACATCGATGTCAAATCGAAAAATCGATGTCAAGTCCCAACCCTAAATGTTAATGATAGGTACATAGTTACCTATGTTGTAGATATTGGGAAGATGATGATGAATAAAGGGAAGGGATGGAAGGTGGGTGGGCCTCTTTATTTTATTTTTATTTATATTTATTGCCCCTCTACACGTCAGACTGTCATTGATCGATCTAATTTTTTTTCCTCACATTAGATTAACAGTACAGGAATCAATTGTATCTTGTGTCTTTTTAACACAATCCTTCATTTGGTTTAAAAGTGAAAACTGTTGGTGTGACATGGTGTGGCTGAACAATATTACAAGGTTCTTAAATGTTCCTACATCATACTTTTCATAAATGTGATCCTTTTCTATTCATACCCTGTGCACACTGAGGTTACGATCATGATACAAAATCTCAATGGCAATCAAAAATGTGTGTGAACACAAAGTCTCGATCCTACTCGATCATGACCCAAATCTCGCTTTGAGTTGTACCAACGCAATCGAAATCTGAATCTTGATCGAATTCAAGGTCAAAGAAAAGAAATTATTAATTTTAAAACAAATATCTTACAAAATCACACTCTGTAAAATCTTACAATGTGTTAGGGAAGTTGATGGATAAAAAGAGAGCTACAGTTCGTTTTTCCTATGTTTGAACTCTCTACAGACCGTGCCACCGTCAGTTGTTCTGTAAGGCCAAGAAAGACAACGTTGCAAGGTGAGCGCGCAATGAAGTCTTTCTCGGCCTAGCAGAACAACTGACTGTGGCTCCATCTGGTGAGAGTTCAAACATAGGAAAAACGAACTGTATCTTGGTAGTGCTTATATGTATCGCATTTGATACACTTTTGATTGTCCTGGCTGGGAGTTTTATATCAACTACTATCATCACAATTAATAATTACCTCAATAATTAGTGTGGGCTCCATGTTATCTGTATCACCTTGCACATTAACGCCCACCGATTGCAATGTAAGAGTTGCTTGCCGCATTTGATGTCTCCTGGAAACAATTGAACAACATCTTGATCAAGATAATCTTGAGGTTGATCTCTTTTTAAATCTTTTTTTCCTTAAATCCAAATCAATAATTATTATAGCAGGTAAAACACAGTCAGTTATGCCAGGAAGGTTCCAAATTGTGTTATCATTTTAATGCCCCAGTTCTATACTGTGGTACAACTAAAAATGTGACAAATTTAAATAATAATTCACTGGAGGATTCAGAAATGTATGCTCTAGCTAGCCAGTTCTCTTCGTTTCAAATTAATTTATATCCAAAGTATTGCCATTAGGTATTTAAAAGTAGACTGCACAAGATTTAGATTATTTTGTATATACTTAGGTTTCCAAATTTTCCGAACCGAGAATTCTTGAGGAAAAAACGTTTTTTTCGGGTTTTTTCCGGAAAAAACCGGGCATTTTGGGAAAAATTGATTTTAGCTCATATTTCGTTTTTTTTGTTTGTTTGGTAGGTACATCGACGAATTAATTTTTCGATTCTGCACAAAAAAAGTCTTTCACCAAAACTTGGATTGTTACGTCCTTTTCTGTACTAAAATAAAATGCTATTAAGTAATTTCTTAGCCGTGAGTTGATGTTTTAAAAATCTTCGGCCCTTGGCAAAGCAGTGGGAGTGTCCTCCGCTTACAGCTTCTATCCCCCTCTGACAGGATCTGTAGCCATATTAATATTACAACTTCTAAAATAACAATATCATCTCATTCATATATAATATTATCATCTCATTCATATAATATTATTATCAGTTTTTTATTTCGAGAATCTCAATAAATGTATTATGATTATGAATGCATTTCCTTATTGACTAATATAAAATTTGAACATAAAATGTTATTAAGAAACAATAAAATAATAATTTGAAATTTTTCCTCAAAAAACTCTATTTTTCCCACCTCCAGAAAAAAAACAAAAAAGCTCGTTTTTTTCTGAAAAAAAAGTTTTTTTTTCCACACTCAAAATCCCTATGAAGATAGAGAAAACACTGTAGATTAAGTAACAGATTACAGACTTTCAGGGGCGGTCTGGGATGAAAAGGACCGGGATGCGATGATGACTGATGAGGCATAAATATGTGACGGGGCCTGTAAGACAAAGTAGAGATAGAAAAATGTATGTAAAATGAGTGAAAATGCTGGTTAAATATGAAGACAGTAAAATGTAAACAGGGGCCCGAAATATGGGAAAAAGGGCCCATAAACGACAGGGGCCCGGGATGCAATCAAAGGACCGGGATGCGATGAGGCATAAATATGTGACGGTAAGACAAAGTAGAGATAGAAAAATTTATGTAAAATGAGTGAAAATGCTGGTTAAATATGAAGACAGTAAAATGTAAACAGGGGCCCGAAATATGGGAAAAAGGGCCCATAAACGACAAGGGCCCGGGATGCAATCACATCCCGGCACCCCGGGCCAGACCACCACTGCAGACACTGCGAAACAATATGTAATAAGTAATAGTAAATATGTATTCGATTTAGCTCAAAACCAGTATTTTGGAGATGCCACAGTATCTGGGGCATCGATTTTTTAATGCCGCATTTTTGTGATGTGACAATAGTCTGCCACAATCCCAAAAATGGTAGCACGTCTTCATTGGTAGTATGTTCCCTTAAAATGAATATTAATATTAACGTAAACTTAGTACTTACGCATTCCTCTTTTTCACCGAGCCCGAATGGAATCGTCCTCCCTCGCCACGAATTCGGTTCATCGCATGTCGGTGACGCGACTCGTGGAGATATTTCTGCAAGAAAGAAATTTAAACGTTGTTGAGAATAGAGAAATGAGATTCACTCTGAACTTACTTTACGGATAGGGAGTTGAACTACTGGTATGTAGGCATGTCAAATACTAGGTATGTGGGACTTAGAAATCAAGAATTTAGCTTGCACCAAAATGTTTAAGAACGTGACCATAGCTTATACAAAATATTTGGTACCTACCTACTACCTACACAGGTGTCTCCAATTAATAGGAATACATAAGACAGCTTTTCCAGCATCAAATATATATGATCGAATTATATTCCTAGAACTAAGTGAGAAGTAAGAATGGATTTCCTTGACTCACCGGTCTTTCCTTTGGAATCCGACCCTCTGCTTCCAGCTTGGCCCTGGCCTGTCGTCTCTTCAAGATGCGTCGATACTGCTTCGCATTCACGTAAAGAGGTTCTTCTTCCAGGAAGTCGGCTCCAGGAAGGGCCACTCTGGAGAACTGGTTTGAGCCGGGAACCATTTGCTGAGAAAAAAATGTTAGAAAGCACGGTTCAATGCCAATCTATCATTCCCTCCGCTGCAGTTCGGGACTGCATTGCTTGTAAAATGTAGCTAACAATAATGCAAAGCCAAGGCCATCCCAGAGGCCATAAGTCACAGCAATTGCATTATTTCAATAATAGAGAAAACTTACTAATTACTATATTAGTGTCCGAGGGAATAGGCACACTAATAATACGGACCCACGGCCTGGGGACCAAACCAATTAAACATTGGTATACCAATAAAGAGTTAGTGATATTATAAGAGATAAGCCATTACTAATCATTTCACATTTTCAACTATATTTACCAGCAAAAATTGGTCAGTGAACAAATTTGAATGACTGCTGGTCATGTTCTGTATAAATCAATGCTTGTTATTATCATTGAAATGAGTGACACCTAACTAGAGTGAGACAAGGAGATTGCTTGGGCTGACTTCTGATGGTGCGATCTAACA
Source organism: Leuctra nigra (assembly GCA_934045905.1). NCBI lineage: Eukaryota > Metazoa > Arthropoda > Insecta > Plecoptera > Leuctridae > Leuctra > Leuctra nigra. The sequence goes on from OW203764.1 coordinate 24,841,201, forward strand.
TTATTCAGTCAATCAGTTTTATTGAACGATCAATTTTAGTTGTGCCAAGTATACCTACGAACGAAGTTAAAATGTTTTGAAGCATTCCACATGAATTACTTATGTAGGAGTGTGATCATGACTCTAAGTAATTAAGGTGTATTGATCATTGTGGGATATATCCATACCATCACAACATTTTGTCCATTGAGAGTCATGGTTTGTCCGGTGGATGATGAGGATGGACTCGAGACAGTGGGTGCTGGGGCAGGCTGTTGGGCTGCTGCGTTGCTGGGACCTGGTGTCAGCTGGACCAAGTTGCCATTCAAGTTGATTACTGAAGCAGACAACACATGATGTTATACTCGGCAAGATCACCATGCGAGTCAGTAGTCTTGACCTGTTGAACACATGTCAATGACAGGACATGTTGTCAAGTCCATATTGCCGTTCAAGTTGATTACTGCAGCAGACAACACATGATGTTATACTCGGCAAGATCACCATGCGAGTCAGTAGTCTTGACCTGTTGAACACATGTCAATGACAGGACATGTTGTCAAGTCCATATTGCCGTTCAAGTTGATTACTGCAGCAGACAACACATGATGTTATACTCGGCAAGATCACCATGCGAGTCAGTAGTCTTGACCTGTTGAACACATGTCAACGACAGGACATGTTGTCAAGTCCATATTGCTAGAGCCAGTTTTAAATGGTGATTTTATTTCTTAAAATTCGTTTTTAAAATCATCAATTTCGTTTTTTGTGTTTTTTCTGGAAGAGGGATTTTGCGATTTTGTGGTGATATTAAATTGGTTATAAAACACATTGTAATAGCCCCCAGAAACCATAATTTGATGAAAAACATGTATGCCACTTTGGAGGAGGGATTGGAATGGATTGGTCATGCACTATTAGCACTGAAATAGGCTTGTCTAGAATGGCGTCTTTAATGCTCTGCACTGTCTTTTCCCCAACCCACATTTTCTCTGTATAGCTGATACATAATATTTAAAATTTCATGACGCAAAATGTATAGTTTGACAAGATATTTTCTTTCCCATTCCAACAATTTTCAGTGCAGTAATTGTTCCAAAATATCCTTCTGTGTAAGTAGACTATTGATGAATAGTTGCGACTGGTTGAGGGTGGAAGGGGGGTTGGGAAAACCGGTTGACCTTGAACAGATGGGGGCGCAAAACAAAGCAGCCTGGAGGCATCATCAACTGGTTAGACTGGTCTGGTTCACTTTGAGGGTGGGTAGCAAAGTGTCTGGCGAGGGGGAGGGGGTTGAGTGAGTAGCACATGGAAAGAAACTGGTTTCGTTTGTTGTTGTGTGACCTGTTAGGGGGATAAAAGCAGTAATTTTAATAGAAAACCTTTATTTCGTGGTCATTTCGCGGAAAATGTTGAATATCGCGATCATGGTTGGATTTCGTTTTTTTTCGCGATGTAAAAATGGTAGATTTGAGATCTATACACAATGAAATGGATTTTAGTAGAAGAAAATAGTGCAATCAGAACAATTCGCAAATTCGCGCATCACCATTTAAAACTGGCTCTACATATTGCCGTTCAAGTTGATTACTGCAGCAGACAACACAATATGACGTTTTGTACTCGGCAAGATCACCATGCGAGTCAATAGTCTCGAGATGTTGAACACATGTCAACGACGGAACATGCAAGTCCAGGTGAAGGCAGCTAGGTGGCAAGTGGTAGTGCTCAAGGTCAACTAAAGGCACTCTCTCATTGGTTACTACCAATACCATTACTTACATTGATCTATTTTGATTATGATCAAATAAGTGGGAGGCTTGACGGCAAGTAGGCGAAAGAAGTTCAAGGTCAAATAATAGCACCCTCTCATTGTTTACTTGCCAACAAGCCTATAGTCGGTGACAGGCAAAGATGAACCCACTTTAGCATTGCCAGGTATAGGTTAGTTCCATAAAGAAAATGAGACCTAAGTTGCACTGTTGACATTCTATTTAAATGTCAATAAGTATACATTCTCTACCGATTGGGCTGATAACTTGTTCAATAAGAGAAAATGGTAGTATTAATGTCCATGCAAAATTTGAACTTAATCGGAACATTTTGATTTTCGACCAATCGGAAGATATTTTCATTTTTGAACCAATCGGAGGGCAGCTCTCAAAAACTATCCACGATTAAGTTAGAATGATAACTAGTTATTATGTGTGCAAAATATCAGCTCGATCGCAAAAAAGTTGTGACCTGTGGCATCGGGCCAAACAAACACAAAAAAACAGAGACTATGTCCAAAAGTGCAGAATAGAGTCGCTCGCTCAATTAACATTGGATACAATAATATACCTACCTTCCAGTGGCGGCTCGTCCATAGGAGCACACGTATTTCTCCCCAAAAAACTTATTTTTGAACAAATAAAAATAGTTTTGATTTCTTCCTCTTATTCAATTTAGGTAATTTGTTTGAATTATTGTGTTTTCGCGCGCTTCGTTCATATAGACTCTCATTCTCCCCCGCCCGAGCCCCGCCTTACAGCGCGCTCAACGATGTCCTATCAAATAGCATTACATTCAAAAGTGACTCGATTGCCGAGCATGCATTGTATATGGGAGACCAGCTAGGTTTGGATTTCCCATTCAAAACTCTACTACCCGTCCTACGCTTTAGGCGCCTTCCCATAAGCTTGACTGAGTCCACTTTCTGACTTGAACCCAGGCATAGCATGCGCTTATCCTCGCTTGAACAAAACGGTCGATGTTTTCGGCAAACGACGGTCCGTACAACTTCACGCAGTCGCTGTAGCATTAGATTCGTCAGCAAGCAGCATGCTTACCAAGGTACTGTGATGTCAAGTGGATTGCGTGACATTGCGTGTTAGTGAATCGAGTGATTTTTGTACTAAAAGTGTTGTGTTTGTATTATTTTTGTAGTACATTTTATTTATAATAACTAAGTAGTAATCATGATCGATGATTCGTTAATTGTTTTGTCCAATAAAACAATTCAAGAACAAAACACCGTGAGACTATACTGCAGGCGTGTATGTCCACATCAACCAATACTTCAAACAGTGGTAAAAAATAACCGTACAGTTGTGAGAAAATTAAATTCGGAGTGGTGCAAGAAGAAAAATTGGTTGTGTGGAAGTGAAAAACTTAATAAACTGTTTTGTTTTCTGTGTCTATGTTTTCAACGAGTCAACGACGTGACAACTGGGTTAAAATTGGTGTTTCGGATTTTATCTCATAAAATTAAACTGCAGCATGAGGAATCGTCTGCTCACATGAACTGCGACATGCAGGTAAATAAATGTGTAATTTCGGGTAAATTCGGGATGAATAAAAAATAAAAATAGATGATAAAAATGCGTCAAATACAATCCAAAATCATTTTTTCCCCCCGGGACTCTACGCCCCGGACCCGCATGCGCTTGGGGCCCCTCCCCCCAAATCTCCCATTGTACTCAGCGAAATTTGGAAATTGTGCACCTCCTCACTTTTGGGTCACGAGCCGCCACTGCTACCTTCTGCTAAGATAGGCTGCACAGTTCATAGATTAGGCACCACACCACAATAAAATACTTGCAGAAATATTTGAAAATTGAGTTTATGGAGTGAAGCAAACTACCTGTTGGCTGGGACTGCAAAACATTGCCCTCCATCGCAGTTGGTTGGTAAATGAAGGTCTGTCCATCTGGTGTTTGGATGATCTGTGCTTGCTGAGAGTGAGGCTGTTGGATCATTATCTGCTGTCCATTGTTTCCCTTGAAATGAAATCATTTCATTTTGTTAATTACACCGGTGATGTTGTTCATTTTTATTTTATTTATTTTGTGTTGGATCTTGTTGATACAAATGTTCATCATCAAAGTTCGTCTTTTGGGCCAACCTTCTTCTGTTAACTTTAATATTAATGAAATGAAAAATACTTTGACTTTTCTCCAGAACAATGACGATTAAATTTGTATTCCGGTACCTCATTTACCTAGGTAACAAGTATAACTTTTTTTGCAAATAAAAAAATTACAAAATTGATGTCATTTAAATTTTAAATTTAAATTAAAATTAAATTAAATTAAATTAAATTTAAATTAAATTAAATTTAAATTTTAAGTTGGTTGCAACTTTCTTCTAAAACTGTATTTTTTTTAAATGTTTTAATTTTGCTATAAATAAATGTATGTGGTCTAGACCTACTTTGAGCTTTGAATATTTAATCCTTAAGCTTTGAGTCTTAATTCAAGTGTGAATCAATCAATCCACTTATTTAATTATTTGAACATGAAAAGTGCTTCAGATCCTGGATATTAGATCGATATGTGTGCATACCTGTAAACTTGAAACTGGCACAACTTGAATTTGCTGCATCTGATTTCCTTGACCTAGCTGCAAAGTTTGTGTTCCTTGTGGCACAGCATGGACCATTATCTGTTGCCCATTTGCACCCTGGATCATCTGCCCAGCTTGATTCACTTGCAGCACCTGCCAAACATTTTATCATCAATTAGATAACATCAACAATCATTCTGAGCAGCGTTGTTTTGACATTGTGCCTCATGACTCATGAGTCAGGAGTCATGAGCAAACTTTGGAACTCTATGGTACCTAAGTGTGGGAAGCCCAGAATTTTCCCATGGTAATTACCCCAGACCAAAATAAATCCCAGAACTTATTTAGTAGGTACATAATATTTTATTTAAATGGATCTTGTGTGTACCAGGACTCGGATTCTGATACAGATTGAAATGTGTCACATCTAAAAATCTACAATATTAGCACAGTCAGGGTTCATCTAATTGAAAGGGTCCACTGTCTCATTATTGTCTGTTTTGTTTTCATTAAGATTTAGGTTTAGGATTTAGGTTTAGTTGTTGGAGGAACTAACTCATTTATGTCCTATTATTATAAAAATCTAACTCATGACTAACTCATTTATGTCCTAATATAAAAATCAACGACTTGGTACCAAAATCAGATTCTATAGTAGGTAGGAACCTAAATTGAATATTTTTTGTATTTTCTGATGACTTGTTCTGCATACCTGCATTTGCTGACCACCCACACCACCAGACACTGCTTGCATGACAGTCATCTGGCCATCAGCTGATATCTGATGCTCCATTTTTCAATATTCTGCAAGTGATTTCTAATTATCTGGAAAAAAGTGCAGATAAGATTATTGGATTCACTGAAAGAAATGTGCCACTTTTTAGAAACAACAGTTACCGTGATTCACTAATTGTAAAACATTTTTATCTATACTTAGGGGTTTTCTTGACTTCAATTTAAAATTAATCTGTTACTTTGAGTCCAGGGTCGAATTGGGGGATGCATTCCCCATGGCTAATTTGTCCACCCATCCCCCCATGAGATATTTAAAAGATGCTTAAAATAATAGTCCAGTAATTGTGTGATTATATACCCACCACTAATAGCAACAGAAGGTGTCAATACATGAATCGATTCAGAAAAATGTCATCTACAACATATCCAAAATCACCCAAAATCGCTGTACGGAAAAAAGGTTTTAAATTTAATGACTTTTTAAGTTAATTTCCCATGTTAATTCCATCTTGCAAAAAAAACTTTTTTCATGTAACTCCGATTTTGACGAAACTTGGCAGAATTCTTCACCATCCTAAATAAACACAAATAGCTATCTGAGCGTTTTTCTCTAATTCTCATCGTTTGGGAAATATGGCCCATTGAAAAGTCATATTTTAGTCAGTTTTCGTCGATTTAGGTCACTTTGAGTGTAATTCTATGTTTTGCGATTGGCAAGATCGCAGATTTTTATTTTACTTTTAATATATTTATGTCCATAAAAAAATAATCTGACCAAAATATTTGATACAACAGCATTATAAAAAAATTCTACAAACAATGCATGCCTTAAGGTGGCCATAACTGGTACACCTACCCTACTTTTTTATTTTGTTTTATTGATTTAATGTCTTATTCTATAAGTTTACAATATGTTTCAGATGAATAAGCTGTCATAAGCTGTTCTACTTTTTACTGCTAAAAATCTGGAAGCAATACGCGAGTTACCGATATATTTTTTAATCTGCAGTTTCAAACTTTCAGTTTCTTAAAAAATACCATGTAGGTATTCCTACACTCATGAGATATACAACATGTAAATAACATTATATTTTTAGCGGCACAGGATTAAGAGAAATTATCAATAATGTGAAGCTCCGCTATTCGCTTTCCGTTCAGCGATACGCGAGTTACCGAGCCAAATCAATTTTTTTAGCGGTGAAGGTTATTTTTATAAATTTTTTCGAATTCACCTAAATTAAGAACCAGCATCCTCTAATATATATAAAAAAAAATTGAGTGGTGTAGCTTTTAATTTAGGTATTTGGTAGCTACTTTAGTGGCTAAAAATCCTTCTAAATGATACGCGAGTTACCGTGGAATTACCCAAAACTAAAAAAAGCTAGAAATTTAGAAACTGACATTATTATAGGTAATATATTTTCTAATAGGTACTATTTTATTACTGTAAGGACTGTATTAATTTAACCCATGATTTAACTGACTATGCTTTAGAATTAGAAATTAGTATTATAAATAAAACTAATGTAATATTAAGAGTTAAAACTTCCAAATAGTACCCTAATAAAGCGTCAAGCTCACTGCTTATGTGTTTACATGTACTTTGTAACTGTATCACTGTGAAATGGAAAAATAAACTGAACTGAACTGAAATTGTTTTTTTTTCTGGCCGTGTTATTATAAGGGCTTCGCCCAAGTCCAAATCGAAGCTGGGGTTATATTTTACCTACCTATATACCTACCTACTACAAAAATCCCAGACTGGTAATAATTGAAATTTAAGTGTCATAAAGTATACTGCCTATTAAAAAATTAACAATAAATGACATCTAATCAACTCAAATTTAAATATACAGTTAATTCTGCGCCGTTAGAATATATTGAAAACTGTAAATATTTGGGAGTAATCTTAAATTGCAAATTAAATTGGAAAAATCAAACTGACTTAGTAGTAAAAAAAGGTATGCAAAGCCTAAATTTTGTAATGAGAAACCTCAAAGGCTGTAGCACAGAGGTAAAGGAGATGGCATATAAAAGCATTGTAAGACCAGTACTAGAATATGCTAGCAGTGCTTGGGATCCTTACCAACAAGGACTTAAAGATTCAATTGAAAGTGTGCAACGGAGAGCAGCAAGGAAAGTATTAAATAAATTTGGTAGAAGGCACAGTCCCATCAAAATGATAGAAGAACTGGGTTGGAAGTCACTTCAAAGGAGGAGAAGAAATGGAAAGTTGATTGCCATGTTTAAAATAACCCGTGAACATGCGGCCTGGAATGAGTTATTCAAGTCAATAGGAAAAGCCACATTTATAGGAAGAGGGAATCATGTAGAATCTAGGCTTTCCAGGAAATTTTACAAAACAGATGTCGGTAAATTTTCATTCTTGGGGTCCTCCATTCCTGAATGGAACAAACTAATTGCAGCTCTAGACACATTTCCAGATTCTATTGGTGACCTTAAAGAGATATTACGGTCTGAGTAAATTAAAAATTATAAGTAGTTTTATTTGTAAAGGTATGTATTTCATACCTCTTGCTTATTAGTATTGTATTAAGTATTAATATAAGATAAAATTATTATGACCTAGATATCTATTAATATTGATATAAATTAAATTATAAGTATTATTATTATTAACTTTATAACTGTCATAATATTATTATTAGTATTGTCACAGTATTATTATTATTATTATTGTCAATATTATGATGAAATGGATGTTAAGTACATATATTGTAACCCAGCGAAAGAGCTGAAAACAATAAAATTAATAAATACAATACAAATACTAGTTACTGTAACTGTATATATATTTTTAAATATTTTTTACGGTACCTAGGCAATTAAATTTGGGCCGAAATATGAAGTTACGCCACTGCATCTTGCTTGCCTTTGAGAAACTTACGTACTAAGTAATGCGTTGCATCTATTATTAGTGTTTAGGGCCGTTAAAATAAAAGGGGTTTAGGAAGGTGGGAAGGAGTTGGTCGTGGCATATTAGTAGGTTATGTGCCCAGCATTTGCCTGTCGACTGAGGAACGAATTTACCACAAAAAACAGGCAGGAAGGACGGCCACGGGAATCGAACCCTGGACCTCCGGAATACAAGCTCAGAGCGCTATCTCTGAGCCAAACCTGTTCCGTGGAAACATTGTCGTCGATTGGCGAGCTTGCCATCTCGTGGTAACGTAATGCCCCAAGGTCAGATTCTGTGATTAGGTACATTACCAAATTGCAAGGAAACCTGACACAATATGCTTCTTATGTGGTTGGTTGTATTAAAATATGTCTTTGTTAACAGAATGAATAATTTGTCGGTACAAAGCCAGAATGGTACCACATAGAAGTGTGGTCTTCAACATCAACGAAAACATTCAGCACTACAGCGCTGTAGCAGTCGCCAATCCCAACATAAAGTAAATTTACTAGTATTAGGTAAATGGAATTTCTTATGGAAAAGTTAGGTCCTAGTGTTTATCTAGGTAGTACCTACCTACTACCTAAGATAGGTACCTTCCAATATTAAATAGGTAGGTACCTATAAACTAGGCTATAAATAATATGCAAGATTGAAATTGTACCTTGGGCATGGGTTACTCTTCAATTTACAAGCAGAGCAATAGTAGGGCTATCAAATTTGTAATAGGTAGGTATGGTCAACTATGCACATGAGCACCTGTAAACAAGGTCTATGAAATGAAAAATTACTAGCGTTTGACAGCTTAGAATTTTGCAAGCGCCTTTCATCCTTCTACCTATTCAAGTAACCTACCTAACTACGAGAGGCAACATTGGGTAACTCAAGCTCCTACGTTTGTGCCACGCATAATGTGCATTATTAGCTCTTACGAATGTTAATAAATGAGCAGGTAGGTATACATTTTGGCGAATGAATGGAAGAAACAAGTCAGGACGATACAACAGGTCATCGCGAAATGCTTTACCATTGCTTAGTGGTTGCTGTAGTAGGACAGATGACAGAAAAATGCATTGAACGTAACAAACATGGCTTCCTGCTTTGTTTAGCCCAGTCCACTATGAAAGCCACCATTTACAATAAAATTCATAAAGATACAATCAAATTTTGCCGGCCTTTAAACGGATAAATGACGAGAGTAGTTCTGTGATAATTTGTGGACTTACATTGGATATTTTCGACAGCACTTTCCCAATGATTGGTCGGCGAATCGTACTGCAACGGTCGGCGAATCACCAGCCACTCTATTGAAGGCCAAGCCGTGTATTGGTGGCAACCACGCCTCCCAAACTACCATTCCCAGATCAGCTAGCGAAGCGGCAGGCCTGATCAATAAATTCAAAGGACGAGTAACTACAAAATACTATGGACAATAGTCGAATGGCAGATACTTTTACGATTTTTTTTTATTTTAGGAAATATGTTGAAGAATGGCATGCATGTGAATATAACAATATGAACAAATTCGATAGCAAAATTAAGTTATCCAGATTTGTGTAATTTTGATAATTTAACTTTTCTACATTATTTTTTTATAATTTTCTTTTCGGAATGCTAAAATTTACAGTTATGAAGATAGTAATTATATTATGAATGGTAAACCAAATATTTATTCTGCAATTTTGTTGAATTCGTTTAATTTTACAAATATCTGTTGTTTGAGTTTTCCAATTTTCTTTCTTTGTTTTAATTTAAAATTATAATTTTTTTCTTTTAGTCAAGATAATATTATTTTATTCTTATCCATGCACAATTCATTGTTTAATTATGTGCATGTTTAAATCCATTAAAACTTCATACATGTTCATGTTGTGGAATAATATGGAATTTATTTTTTACGAGGGACCTATTTTCGACATTGTCCGAGTCAAATTTCATTATGGCCTCCTGATGTCAGACCATGGAGTTATAATTTTCCATGGTCAGACCAAACAAAATAATCAACTGATTTGACAGATTAAGTACTTTTTTGTTTGAAGCCACACTCTATATACCCACAAAACAAACGATCTCGAAAATAGAGATGCAGATGATCTTTGCACCTTGTTTGTTTTGGCATAATGTAAGAGACAATAAAATGTTTGTAACTTGGATAGGATAGTGGAATAAGTGATCAGGTTTAAAATCGAGAATATTCTTGATTTGCTAGTTAGATTTAATTATGCCAAATGTACAACCTTTCCCGATACTACTGACTAGGAGCTGAATATAAACAAGCGGCATGTCAAGATTACCTTTTAAACAGGTAGTTCTACCATATTTGTTTATTTTGTATGATTGGGACCAGTACCATGCTTGACAATAAAGGCAACATTTATTAACATGTTCTAAATATACCATCAAATGATTAAAATATTGAGTAAAACATACAAGCATTTAAATTGATAAATATTACATAGTATGTATTCGATTAGTATACCTATTCTCAGTTTGTATGAAGACCCTTCGTAGTAAAAAACATTGGTCCAATGATTGGTGGTAGCTGTATTTTGTCCCACGCAACTGATTATTTGTGTCAACAAAGTGATGGATGGACCGAGATGGTTAAAATGGGCACTAGCATAGTGGAAGAGATTCTACTTAACATTATATATTACAAGAACAGAGATAGAAAAACCTAACGCAACATTATTGCGTCATTACAAATTGCTTAAATTATCATTAAATTAACAATTTAATTTTGAAATTTAGGTATGAACTACCCTACAAACACTGGGCGGCCCGGGCTTCTGCCCATCTAGCGCCCAAGTGGGACGTCCCGGGCGGGAACTACTAGGGCATGCCCTGGGCCTGCCCAACGGAGCCCAACCGATCCGTTTTATCTGGCTGTAAAATTTCTAGGAATGTCCCGTCTTGGTCCCGCCCGGGAATGGCTAGGGACGGCCCGCGCGGGCGCTACGACTGTTTGAATTTGAGCTGCTCTAATGACTTATTTTTTTCATATTTATAACTTCATTTCTATAATAATTACATCTACATTTCACATGGATATATTGATTTAAGAATAAATATGTTTACAATTCCAAAGCAAAGTATTCATACCATTTTAAACGTTATTAGTAAAGTTTCTTTTATGAACTCGGCAGTCGGCCATCTTCGTGAATCAACTTGTTTCCATTCTCCCTTCTTCATTTCAAACGCGGCGTTTGACGTTTGTTGATATTTTACAGAGTGTCATGAGTGTGTAGTTTACGTCCTTTTGAGTGATTTTGAATGTGATTTCAATTATTATCTGTGTCCGTGAATGCAGTGTTCACTGCTGAATAGTTTGTCTCAGTTCAAACCATTTAATGTGACACAAATCGTGAAATAATTACAGTTTTGTTGTGCCTCTTTTGCTTGGATTTTCATCACAGAGCCATACAACCCATTAAAGGTGAGTCTTCATCACAACTACCTACATAAGTATCCAGGCATTAATCGTTGTTACTTTAGTTTTGTATGCTGGGGATACTAATAAACCAATAGGTAGTGTGACCAATGTTCAGTAAACATTAACCTCACATGTAAATTTTTGAAATGTAGCAATTTATGCAAAGTAAAATTTCCAACTAGGTAGTTTAGGTATTTATAAAATAAATAAAGTAGGTAAACAGTTTGCTTGGCGTGGTAGTCTATACATATCAGTGGTAGTAGTCAGTAGGAAACCCTACCTGTAGGTACCTAGTACGTACCTCCGCCTATTTTGGGAATATTTTCACCTCTACATTAACCAATAACCATCCCACATACCTACCAAGGTACCTACTGCAGTTTTAATAATGTTACTTGTTAAAGGTGAATCTACTCTGGAAGAAAATAGGCTATTAAGATATTGAACTCCAGAAACAAAGCGCGTATTCGTCCTGCGAGCGAACCAAGCTGTATCGTCAAACCGAGCCGAAACATTAAGAACCGAACCGAGCAGAGTGGTAAATATTTTCATTATTTTTAATTATTTAACTTTATCAAGGATTTTAGATATACATCAATTATTTTTGTTTATGTAGGTACCTTACAAGGCCAATAACAAACATTTTTGCTGTGATCCGAAAGTAAAAATTATGTTGCATGGAAATTACATTCTTGTCGGAGGTAGTAGATACATACATTGAATGGTGGTCCCGCTTCATTCAAATACGTAGTAAAATTTTTGAGATTGAATGTTGTCATCCAAAAAAATAAACCGCACCTTTTGAATTTCCTCTAACGCGCCGGTGGTAAGAGAGCAGCCATTCCATGCGAATGCAGACATATTATGCCACATAATACATGATGACTGCTGAATTATTAAATGTAAATAAATCAGCATGTTTTTATATTAAATTCATGGTATTTTCTTGCTGATTCCAAATATGTAATCAGTTTTTTTTTAAGTTTGAATAGTTATTTTGTTATCAGTAAAATTGTGGGACCGCATTTAAATTTAAATTTCGTGTCGAACCATGTAAATTACATAAAAAATTTAGAAGGCTGCACAATGATCCTAGAACTATTTTTATTTTGATGAATAAGATGCCCGTACACCCGTAACACGGAATGGCTGAGAGGAAATTAATTTGAGTTGCTAACTTTCACCTTACTTTTTGTAGGTTCTACAGATTCACCGTGAACTTGCCCTGCTCTTATTCTAGAGTCGATTTAATTGCCTACCTACTTCAATTAAAAAGTAAATTTACTTCTTGGCAAATTAGCGAGAATTCTGAAGATGCACAGGACTTGGGACTTCATCGAGTTAATGGATTAAATGTTACCTACCCTACAGATGTAATGATTCAGAACTCTCTGATGGTAAGCCACATTTTAGTATTTTATATGTGTAGTATTTCCTCTAACCTTACCTATAAATCACATTTATGCAATATAGAATGTTTCAAATTTTTATTGGGGTTTTAAATAAATAGTGTACCTAATGGTAATAATTGTACCTCAAGTGATTATTGTGGCAGGTCACACAACACAAAAGTGATTTTTGTATTATTCATTGCCAAGAAGTTTATCCTATCAATTTACAAATTCTTCATTGAATCTATCTTTCTTTTTTTTAGGGATCACTCTGTGCCAAAAATTCAATTTTTAAAATTTTTGTAAAGACTGTTATTTGCAGCTATCTGCTATTGCAGTTATTTACATAAATAGTTCTTGTGTAGTAGGTAGAAACTATTTGCTAGGCAGCCTCATGCTCAAAAGAAGTTGCATCCACGTAGATTGCGGATGTCAGTCCTCGACACCACAAGACCGTGTGCTAATAATTTATGGATGGAATCCAGTATCTGGCCATTAAATCGGAAAATTCTTTTGAGCATAGCATAATAATAGTGTTAAATATTGACAAAATTAACAAGATCTTACTGATAACAAGATCTTGTAAATGTTGGACTTTCATTGGTCTGACCGAATAAAAATTTACACAAAAAATAAAAAACACTTCTAACAATACGCTGCATGATCTTGCTAAACTTTTCAAGATCTTGTATAAATCTTGTTTAGGTTAGAATCTGTACCTACAATAATAAATAATTGCAAATATCTTGCGAACATTATTAGTACAAGGTACATTACCTAAATACTTTGCAATTTTATTTTTTCAGATGAAAGAAATACGTATTCAATAGCATTCATTTTCTTGAAAAACTGAAGATGAAAAATTGTGCCAACATATCCGTGAGTGAAGTAAAATCCGAATTGTGTCTTGTCGATAAAGAGACAGCGTGCCAGACTCACTGCCAGGTAGTACCTACCTCAGAATGTTTTGATACTATGTGACGTGTGAAGGTTGAAGGACATTTAAAAATTTTAAGTGATGTGGTAGTATAATCTTTTACAATAATATACGTTTATATTATATGAAACTGTTTTTTTTTTAATTTTCGTGTGTTTTCCTGCTCTTTATTATTCCTAAAATTCAATTGCAGTGAATCTCCTATGTGTAGCATTTTATTTTTTGTAATTTATCAAAACAATATAGTACCTAAGTAAGTAGGGAAGAGTACATGAAAATTTTTTTATTGAAACGATTCAATCGTCCTGTAAGAGATTATCAAAAAATAATTGCTAATTTCAAAATCCAACAACTGATTCATAAACAAAAATTATGGATCTTTTTATCCTTCTTCATTTTTTTATGAATAAGGTAGGTAATACTTAAGTCTCTAGAAATTTTGTTCCAGTAAGTTTTTAAATATCAACGCAAATAATTACTGACATTTGTCACCCGCGAAATGTTAAAAATTAATTCATGCAAATGAAATTCAATTATAATGGGACTTTTGGCGGGAAAAACGACGTATTACAAGAATCCACTTACACTAATGTGTTACCATTGTGGATCATCTGTCAATTTTCTGTAAATTTTCCTGTTAAAAGTAATCAAACTTTGTAAATTCATTCCTTGAAAACTATTCATCCCACAGCAAAAATAAAATCACATCTGTGTTCAGCAACATAATCAACTTTCATAAAATAAGGGTCTATTATTCTGAAATCTGAATTTCACGAGACTTCCCCATTATGTGACAGTCAAGTTGAGGATTTCAAATGATCCCAAAATATTTCCTCCAAATAAAAATGCGTTAAAAATAAAAACAGTAGGAGGTACCTTAGGTAATGTGTCAGGTCAGTGGAACAGCTTTCAAACAATAGGGAAACATGGCGAGATAAAATAACTTCCAATAACCACTGATTAACTTTATAATATAGGTACCGGCTATTTTTTTTTATTAATATTTGACCATTTAAGGTGATACTAGCGCTCGGCCGTTTTAGAAAATTTAGAGAGAAATATTGTTTCATAAGCGAGTGAACTTTTACAGGATGTTCACATGACCACTCTGATTGCATATTAGTAGCACTTTTTCATTTTTGCATATTGCATCGTTAATTAGGCGCCGGTTATTCAACAAAACCGCGCAAAACTATGAAATTTGCGATACGATTGGAGACCAAACCCGAAAACCAATTGATCTCAAATTTTAATCATGATTAGATGAAAGACAAACTTAGGGTTATCACTTGGCACATTTTTGAAATTTAATTTTATACGGCGGCCAGGGAGACAAGAAAACAGCTAATTTTTCACCAAAAAGCCACTAATTATTACTAATTAACGAAACAAAAAATTAAAAATGTACCAAGGGATAACCCTAAGTTTGTCTTTTATCTAATCACGATTAAAATTTCAAATAATTTGGTCTACCCGTTTCGTCTCCAATCGTATCGCAAAAAGTGTCTACAAAAAGCAGCAAAATCGCTAGCGCTTGCAGCACCTTAAATGCATTTCTAATGTGTTTGAGTAGGAACCTACTGTTCTTCTAGTTGACATAACAAATTACAACTGTTGTGAAATATTCCGTGAACTGTGAACTAATACATTGACCCTGGAAGAAAATACCTGGATTATTTTTTTCGTATGGCAACGCCCACTCTCCGAAATTGTGAAAAAATCCCGTTTCTCGTGTCACTCACGTTTGCAATTAATTATGTCTTAATGAAACGTATTTTTTCCAGGTACATTCGCATTCAAAATTAGTGCCTATATGCACGTGTCTGGATCAGAGGCACGTTTTGTAGGTACTGCATTTTGAATGAGAGTGTACCTAGCAAGCTAGCACGTGACCGCTATGGAATGTGCGTAGGGGGAGGGGGCTACAGAGCGAGCAGCTGCTCCCGCGCGGGCCGCCCGGGCGGGGGCCAGGGCCGGCCTATGCCTCCCGCGCGGGCCGCCCGGGAGGGTCCAGGGACGGCCCATACCTCCCGCGCGGGCGTCATGGGACGGCCCAGGCCGCCGCCCGGGCTTATTCCCAGTGGCAGGCCCCGGGAGTCTCACTCCATGCTAATCACCCATAAGACGGGAGGTCCCTGGGCAGGCCCGTACGCCCATCTGGGACGGCCTAGGACGCGTCCAGGGACCTCCCAGTGTTTGTAGGGTATGTATGAAGGATTACCAATATTCCTGTGTTGTTTTGACTACATTCCTTACTGGTTTTGAATGCGCTAGAAATAAATCGGGCATATTTAAAATGTTCAATGATATTTAGTTTACAATTAATAAGCTGTTATGATGCAATAAAAAGGAGGGCGAAGAACATTCTCAGGCATTTTACTTTAGATACAGCAGATCTGATATGTTTCGTGTTATACAAAAGGTCTATACTAAGCTAAAATATATTTTTCAATTTTAGTACCACCAGGATTGTAATGCTTGCTACAAATTGCAAGAAGAGTAATGGTGACACAGTAAATTGTCTGCTTATGGTTACACTTTCATCAGTAGAAAACTACATACTTATTCCTTAAATTGGCACAGAAAAACAATCCTTGCATACTCATTTCTAACGTTAGTACAAACTCGGCATTACGTCTCTCTTGATAAGACTTCATAAACTGGACTAAAACAGTTCTGGAGAAAACAATCCAACTTGAACTATGTCAATCCAGTTTTGGAGTCGTACAGATTCTACACCACATCTCAATACAACGCATTCCCCGTCGAAAACAAACTGAAACTGTCCACTAAGAATGGAATATTTTAGTCTGTTCAGGCAATTATTTCCAAGCCCATAGTGAATATGATGTCATAGCAAGGAAACAAAGGATGTAACTTGAAAGTAGCATTGATGACACTAAGCATGTATACCTATCTGGATCAATAGAGAGAGAGACTACATGTGACCTTCACATCACATTATAAGGTTGGTAACTGAGATACTTTGCAATGCGAACAGATTAGTAAACGAATTCCAAATTATATCTACATAATACTACTTAATTATTAATACCCAGATATTAAACCATACAATAACATGTAAAACCTCTGTCAGGAGGGCTACCTAGTACTACTCTAAATAATGAAACCCATTAAGTTTGTGAATCTTGTAATTGAGTAATAAAAAATAATACATATATAATATATTAAACTCGTACAGAATGACTATAGTAACTTGTGATCATAATCCCAATATTAAAAATATTAAGTAATGATTAAATTGAAGCTTCTTTCATTACATGCTACTGCCGAAAAAGGCATTTTTTTTTGTAAAGCTACAAATGTGTCATTTTCTACTCAAATAGTGAGGTCCACAGGGTCAAGCCCGCAGACAAGCCGCTACATAGCTCATCAAAGCCCATGATTTAATTATGAAGATTGAGAGCAGCAGGTTTTTTGAGCAGTTTACCTAATAAATGGTTCTTGTCTGTAGGCCGAGCATGTGTGCCACATTTTAGTCAACATATAAATCAATGTAATATGCAATTGGTTTCTCAAAGTGTTGTAAACTGTTTGTGTAATGTGTACATATTGGATTATCTATTGTATGAAGTGCAACATGTTGCATCAAGGCCCAACACGACTGACGCGGAGAGACAATGCAGACGAAAAGAGTTGGATTTTGCTTAACATTTTTTTATCTGCGTCGTCCGTCCGTGTCCGAATTGTGAACATCACAGTGAATTTGCCATATTGTTTGCATTCACGTCGTCCGTCTGCATCAATCATGCATCGGCCTTGAGCCTAAATATATTAATTAATTTATTCCCTGGGTTTCAATTCAATGCAATGTGCTCTACTAACAGTACGCACCAAAATCAACTTTAATTTGTAATTAGACAATGATTACAACGTGTAAAATCTTTGACACAGAGAAAGTTGTTGAAAGTACTAGAGCTACTACATAGGTTAGTTATTATTTCGAGAATGAACCAAGTTTAATGTCAAGCTACTGATTCAAATATTAACACCATGGTACCAGCAGGGAAATGTAGCATGCAGTCCAAAAATGATCTACACTCATAGGAACGAGAGTGCTTCTTTGGTACTAAAGTCAACAAACTAAATAAAATTGCGACAATATTGGATCAAAATCTCACAACACTCATTACTTACAACAATATTTTAGTATAATATAATAAGGCAATTGTTATATTTTATTTTACCTAGGTATGCAACTATTTACCACCCTACTACGAAAATATTAGGTATATGATGCACATCTAGGTTGTAAGGCTTTCAAAAACACTGTGCCACTACATTTCAAATATTTTGAACTACTATTTGATCAATTTATAAATTATATCTCAATGATCGATAAGTTGTACTAAAACACTGCCACACTGAATCAGCAAGACAAAACATGTATGTAGTCTGTAAATACATCCAAGGCAACACTATCCTATGTAATAAACTCGTGAAAGTAAGTGGTAGCTCTACACTAAAACTTAAAAACAAACAACGTTCTGTAAACATACCGATACCGTACACCGCATAGAAAAAGCTAAGATACTGATCAGCAGAATATTAAGAGACTTTAAACGTATGTCGGAATATGCCAATATGTCGTGAGGTCTGACCATTACTCCAAGCTATTTCCAGAAACGTGCCATATTCCCATAGAAAATACCATCTAGCAAAACGAGATTGAAGAATAGGCTTATATGTTGGTTGGTGATTGACTGATTGACCATGAATACATTTATTTTGAATCTTATTTTTTTAGTACGGATCTAACAAGACGAGGGGCAACAACATTGAAGTGGCATCGTACAGATGTGTAGAACATCGACTGTATTAAGGCAGCCTACGAGGTCGTCTAAGCACGCTCAACCGGCAACGATCACTAGTCACTTGTTGCACAAAACCGAGATAATTATTATAAAGACGAATCAAACTGAGACACACTACCACTCTATCTACATGGATTTACTTAACTACACCTAATATACAACAGCCCTTTATTTATACATAGTATATTAATCTATTCTTACGTTGATAAATCCAAAAATATTGTTAGTCTGGATAGACTTACGACTGTTATCTAGACGCTATGTTAGGTATTTAGTATCCATAATATATATTTAATTACATTATCACTGAGTGTGGGACTTAGGATGATGCTACACACTCTTAATTAAGAATATTGTAGGTAGTTAATAAACATGAATATGTAATATTTATACAGTTAGATAAACTACAGTTTAAAGCTAAAGAATTGATGTAATATATTATTATATTAATTAGTATAGGACTTTGCTATATTCGACCTTCACCGATCATATGTGTATCACAATGCAACTATGAATTACAGCAATTACTTTACGCAACTACATAGTTGACAACCAATATGACATTATTTTAAGCACTTGTGTGCAACCCTTCAAAAACTCTAAGACAGTGGCAGTAAATTATACTTATAGGAAGTTAGTCGTACTTCAAAGATGAAACCGTTCCAAGACTTTTGAGTTTGGGGATTTTGCACCGATTGTTTAGAAGACTTAAGTTATTATAACTTGATGAATTGATTTTAAATAATTAATACAGATCTACTATCACATTAAACTATCTATAACACACAATGATTTAGTCAAAGTTAAAATACCTACTTGATTTTGTAAAAGCCACAAATTACACACAAATTCTATTGCACACTAAATGGCATACCGTCAATTGAATGAGAGTTAAAATGTTTCTGTTAGGATGTGCAGAGATGATATAATGTATTAAATAGTTAATATTTATATAATATACAGGCACATTGATTTGGGTTTACACTACCTTTAAAAAAGCTCATTAAGTCTTTGCGTTTCTTTACAATATATTATCTTCCAGGAATCCGCTCCTTAAAATTTCATGGACTTTTCTCAACAATTAAAATATATTAATATCTAACGAACTTTACACATGACACAAAACCAAGGCAGACATTTGGTAGTAGTACCTCTACTACAATTTACAAATTACCATAGCACAGATACATTTTCTAGTTGTGAATGCATTGACTTCTTTATAAATATTTACAATGACATTGTATGTGCCAGCTATCTATATTATGCTATCCACGTAAGTGGCTACAATTGACCCTATACCCCAGAGATACACAAATTCTTCCTCCGACCCTTTTCGAAAAGTCGCAAACACAACTAACAAAGAAATGCACCATACGCATTTATATAAACAGTGAAACTATCGGGCAATGTACATGCGAGTACATTATACATGCTAATCAACACCAAGACTAAAAGAGAATAAACAAATCTAACAAATAGGATGGTAATTATTCATCGTTATGAGGCTACGTACGTGTAAATATTAATTGCGTATATAAAGAACTAATAATTGAATTAATTGCGTTGCAGGGTATTTGCCAAATTAGGGACCCAAAACTAATAATTATTATGTACAATCTGGCAAATGATAACTTTAACAATGGGATGAGAAAAACTAACAGTCCGGCATCCCCTACTCTCGCTCGCTTACGTAAACAATAATAACAATCAGATCGGATTCAAATAATGACAGGTCCTTGAACGTTTCCCGAGACCCTAGCCCCCGCAAGTATTTCTGTTTAATACAGGTCCCACTTACTACCAACACAAGTTTCAATAGGGAAACCAGTGTGACCTTGAGGGAGCTACTCGATGAACCAGTGGCCTGGTTGATACTGGTGCGTCTTAGCCGGGCTCAAAGGGGCAAAGCCGTAGGATGCTGCTACCTGGGGGTGCGCGGGAAACACTGCGGCTGGCTGCATGTGCGCTGGCAGAGGGTGCGCAGGGTGCGAGGTGAGCACGGGCCGCGCAGAGGCATGATGCGCAGGCGGAGGGAGCGCTCGTCTGTTGACACAGTACAATAGTGATGACTACAGATGCCAATTGTTGGTGCACTTTTGTGTAGCATACTTCATCGTCTGACTCGACTACACCGAGTCAGATGGTAACTGATGGTAATGAATGATTGATCCAACAATTGACTCTTTGGAACACTCTCCTCATATCAAGATTAATTTTCAATATTGATAATGCAATTAATTTCTATTCATACCTTTTTAATGTGAAGAAAAAATAACCTGTACCTAGTAGGTACTACTTTAGTAAATTTGGAACTTTGTAACTGTAAAGAAACTATGTTAATTTCAAGCTTTCTTAATTATTAGTCCTGTGTAGTATAAGCTGCAAACAATAAATGTCAACTAAGTCCTGATGTGACCTGATTATTAGAGCCAGTTTTAAATGGTGATGCGCGAATTCGCGAATTGTTCTGATTGCACTATTTTCTTCTACTAAAATCCATTTCATTGTGTATAGATCCCAAATCTACCATTTTTACATCGCGAAAAAAAACGAAATCCAACCCTGATTGCGATATTCAACATTTTCCGCGAAATGACCACGAAATAAAGGTTTTCTATTAAAATTACTGCTTTTATCCCCCTAACAGGTCACACAACAACAAATGAAACCAGTTTCTTTCCATGTGCTACTCACTCAACCCCCTCCCCCTCGCCAGACACTTTGCTACCTACCCTCAAAGTGAACCAGACCAGTCTAACCAGTTGATGATGCCTCCAGACTGCTTTGTTTTGCGCCCCCATCTGTTCAAGGTCGACCGGTTTTCCCAACCCCCCTTCCACCCTCAACCAGTCGCAACTATTTATCAATAGTCTACTTACACAGAAGGATATTTTGGAACAATTACTGCACTGAAAATTGTTGGATTGGAAAGAAAATATCTTGTCAAACTATACATTTTGCGTCATGAAATTTTAAATATGTAGTATCATCTACCGTATTAACTCGTGTATAAGACGCAATTATATGTCAATATTTTGATTCTGAAAACAGCCCTGCGTCTTATACACGCATACCAAGCTTTTTTCCCAGTAAATCCAAGGTGGATGTTTGTAAACAGAGCTGTGGTAGACTGCCACATGTTGTCTATCTCTGCCTTTCCCTCTCACTCTGTCTGGACTACTCATACTGTGTCTAGACACAACACTATTAACATATTACATTTGTGCAATAAAATGTTTTCCCTTGCATTTAGATCAGGAGACAAAATATATGTTTACATCTGAAAAACATTGCTCTGAGAGGTATAAAATAGACTAAACACTGTTGAATGGCAATCTTAATGGAAGGGGAGGAGGGGGGAGTTGGGTTTGTTTTGGAATGCAGAGGAAAGGCAGGTGCATGCCTCTTAGAGCAAGCAACAGCTGCTGGGAAGAGACACCCCCTCCCCCTTTCTCAGAAGCAGGACATTAATGTTTGTTTACAACAAGTTGGCAGTGATTTTCATTAAAATAGCTCAGTTAGCTGGAAAACCAACATTTAGATGGATATCATGTATACAAACACACACTGTTTTCATCATTTACTGCGTCTTATACACACATGCTAAGTGTTTTCTTAAAATAGACTTCTCAAAACAAGGGTGCGTCTTATACACGAGTGCGTCTTATACACGAGTTAACGTGGCTCAACCGATCGAACATTCCAAAATATTTATTTTTTGAAATTACCATCACGAATTACTTTTTCCAACATTTCAACTATATTTAAGTATAAACAAACCATAAAATGTAATTTAACTTGCAACTCCTGTCTTCCAGCGAGGTTTCAAATTATTGCCTTCCGAGAATGAACAAAACTTTAACACAGGAGGTATAGGAAAATTATTGCGTTTTTCGTTTATAACTTCTAAAAAAGCACACGTTGGTATTGTTTTGAATTTTTTCCTTAATAGAATATCCATATATCTACCAGAAAAAAAGTTTTTTGATCAAAGTTGGGACTACATAAAAATTAGATCTTCATTATTAGCCTAAATGTGACACGATTTTACTTGTCTGCCATAAGATAACATGGGGAAGAAAACTCAATTTATCTCAGAAACTAGACACGAGAAGTGTTTAATTTTTTCAAGGATTGTGTATGGCATGATTATCAATAAGTAGACAAAAAATTATGAAAATCTGAGACTATGCCCGATTGGATGAGCCACCTTAATACGGTATACAGAGAAAATGTGGGTTGGGGAAAAGACAGTACAGAGCATTAAAGACGCCATTCTAGACAAGCCTATTTCAGTGCTAATAGTGCATGACCAATCCATTCCAATCCCTCCTCCAAAGTGGCATACATGTTTTTCATCAAATTATGGTTTCTGGGGGCTATTACAATGTGTTTTATAACCAATTTAATATCACCACAAAATCGCGAAATCCCTCTTCCAGAAAAAACACAAAAAACGAAATTGATGATTTTAAAAACGAATTTTAAGAAATAAAATCACCATTTAAAACTGGCTCTACTGATTATTGATTCTCACTGCTACATAATCAAATGTATAATCCAGTTAGTAAACACTAAACTGTAGACACCAATCATACTCGAGTTAGCTGAAATGAAAGTGCATGTCAACTAACCCTGGATTGAACGGTGCTGCAACCTGGTAGGTAGGCTGGGTGGTGGTGACGTAAACCGCGGGCCTACGGTAGAGATCGGGCTGATGGTAGAGAGGCTGCCCCGCGGCCGACATGGGGTGTTGCGGACTCGGACCCAGGGGCTGAGGCGACAGGTGCGCCGTCGTGGGGTGGCGGTAGGCCTGGTGGTGGAGGCCGGCTGTCGACCACGTCTTTGCCTGAACTGCCAGAAGGTGCTGCTCGCGCGTCACCACCTGTACGATACAGCGTTGTTATGTCATCAACTCATTTTAAGAACCCTATAAGTGGGCCACAAATGGAAAGCGGTGTCCAGTGGAAGCTAGTCCACGTTACTCACCGCAGCTAGAGGATCTCCTCTGGTGTGCGCAGCCGGAGGTTGTTGCTGCTGGATGTGATACTCCCGATGAGCGGCCTCGCGTGCCATGGCGTCTCTCGCCATCGCGTCCCTCGCCATCGCGTCACGAGCCATTGCGTCCCTCGCCATGGCGTCACGTGCCATGGCATCCCGCGCCATCGCGTCGCGCGTCATCGCTTCGCGGGCCATCGCGTCGCGCTTGTGCATCGAGGGAGCCACGTGTGCAACAGGAGGCGCCCACGACGAGCGCTTGTCACTGCTAATAAAACAAACATTGCACCTGAAATTACCAGTTTCGAGAGAAATTGCTGGCAATACTGGAATTCAATTCCAAGACTACAGCCACAGAGACAAATTACTCTGAGCATTTAGTTAGATGAACAATGGACAGCTGTAGTACAAATAATCAGAATAGGTTGCCTTGAACCTCATCAAAATCTAAAGCAACAATAATCTAAACCTCAAATATTAAGCAGATCTTATATTTCCTACTTATGATGTTTATAACGGAGTCAAATTAACAGGTTCCACTCTATCAAGAATGAAAATATCTAGCCGACGATAAATCTCTCATTTGCAATATATTTTTTAACAATTACCGACTATATTGAAGGTGTTGTCTACAAGACACAAATTTCCCAGTTCATTAACTAGTAACTGAAAGTCACTGCCATCGACGATGATTCTTACCTGCCGTAGATGATGTGCTGCTCGACAGGTTGGCTGGGAGCGTAGTGGTAGACCTGTGCCGGCTCCTTGCATTGCTGATAGTCGCCCACACCGACAGGGTGGTGGTAGTCAATGAGACCAGGCTCGCGCTTGGCCGTTACGCCCAGCATGCACTCGGACTGCACCTTGGCCAACAAGCGCTTCTTCTGCGACTGCGACGCTCCCATAGAGTAGTAGCTGTATGAAAACAAGGGCGTTAGGCACTCTCAAACTTATAATCTAAATAATATTCTACTTCTTTAGAAATTACTTCACACAATCCCCCTACAAATTAATAAACAATACCTACTTATTATATTACCTAACCTGGTTATTAATTTGCCAGACTTTAATGAAAAAATATAAGACCCAATTTCTCTTTATCAACTCTACGATGATAGTTCCGCACATTAGGTATTATAAGTATAACTTTTACTGGAAAGAATGAATATTTTGAACGTGCTCACAATTTATGATAGAGGACCAACCAGTTTTGTGAGAATCACATCATTATTATGAATTAAAGTAAACTCCACACTAGAGATGGGTCAATACCACTTTTTCACCGATACCGATAGTATCGCCGATACTATTGTTTCTTTATATTTCTGTAGTTCCTGTCCACCAAAGTCTCAACTCTCAATTCAATCAAAATTCACAAAACTAGAGATTTTTTTGGAGATTATGTCACTTGCAACCTTGGCTCTGATTGGTTGAGGCATCTGCCAATGGTGATACAGCTCAATGACGTGATGCCAATGAGCACCAATGGCGGGAAAACGGCCACAATTCAAAGTTTCAACTAAAAAAGTAATAAGTATCGAAGTATCGAAAATATTGCATTAAAATTGACCGATACCGATACCACGCGAGTATCGGTATCGGCCCATCTCTACTCCAAACATTTGTTGTGAGACAAAGTGTCAAAATGCTGCCTAATCTGGATGGATAGCAAGACCACGCACCTCTGCTGCGGCTCATGCTTGATCTCATGCACAGCCTGAGGCGGTGTTTGCGGTGGTTGGTGGTACACAATGCTCTGTTGTTGCTGCTGCTGTTGTTGTTGTTGTTGTTGCTGCTGTTGCTTCGGGGGACTGCGCTGCTCCTCTCCGTCGCTGTCATTCACGGTCACGCACGAGATGACGTTCTTGCGCGGCCGAGGTGCGCTCGTGCGCGGAGCACTCTGCGTACTGCAAGCACAAACACTAACTGAGCAACTTTCTAGAAGGTCATCCTTCCATTCTTCTACATGGAGAAGTCTACTTCTTAATCCTCTTACACTATCTCTCTTTTTCAATGTGTTACCAGACAAACCTCCAGACAAAAACTGGATTGGTTAAATTAATCAAATTGATAATAATTGTCCATTTATTATAAATTATTAAGAAATATAAGGTACACAGCAGATAATGCTGTACATATGATTGTCATTTCATATTTCATAATCAATGAAATCAAATCAAAGAATGAAAATCAAAGATTAATAAAAAAGGATAATAAAGGTAATAGAAGCTTTTAGAAAATAGGAATAACAACGCACTATGGGAGACAATGATAGTGCATTATGAATTTTAGAACGTTTTGATCAGTGACATGCGAAGTTACGTACGTCTTCCCAGGAGCTTCATCTTCGCTGTCCGATATCGTGATGACGGAGACCGCCGGCGAAGGTGTGTCGTGGATCGTGATTGTTTGCTGGCGGTGGGCGGGCGCCACTTGGACGACGGCGGGCTGCGGCTGTCGGTTCCAGTCTTGCACGGACGGCTGCGGCCATTGGCCAGCCGGCGAGTGGCGACGTCGACTGCTGCTGCATCCGTAGATCCCGGCAGGACATTCTGTACAAGTGATGTCAGGTGAGATTCTAACATTTAAGTCAACACATAAATAGTAATTCTGTTGGTGGTATCGGAGTAAGGCATGGAGAATCATGTTCACTAAAGTAGCCCTCCAGAAGAGAATGGTTTTATTGTCTTAACAATCTAAAGGAATCATACCTGTGGGTGGTGTCCCCTCCTTGACCCTCTTCTTGACGGGACTGAGCTGTGTGGGTTCCTTCTTGGCATCGCAGTAGCGGTGATGAGGCGGCACGGCCAGGTGATGAGCCGAGGGCTGTTGCTTGACGCTGCGTTTGTTGCCGCCCCACACCGGCTCCAGTGGTGCGGGCTCGTACACCTCGGGCGGTACGGGCATCTCAACCGGGAACACCGGCCGGTGGTCCTGCAATCAAATACCATAGTCATTTCAAGTGCCAGAATGATAAAATCATGTATTACGAAAAATACCTATTTTCATAATATCTGCTAATAAAAGTTCAATCTACAAAAGTTGAATGCACTTTATATTTTGAAGTACATTTGAACTCTTTAGCCTCTTCTCTTGAGACGAGATATTGACGTTCCATTACCTGTAAGATGGCCGATGAGTCGACGATGAGTGGTCTGCCCCAGTCACCGACGTCAGGCAACATTGGCTGTTGGATGGCGCCATGTTGTGGCGCCAATTGTTGCCACGACGGCACCACGATCTGCCGGTTGCCAGGCCATGAAGTCTGCACGGCATTCTGAAACAGAAGCACACTCCTTGAAGAATGCAGTTGCCGGCACGCTCATCAGTACCAGCAGAACCCTAGCGTCATAACGGAGCACACATCTCGACTAAATGGGCCCAACTCTGGACCTCTATTTTCGAGCGTGTACGAGTGCTCGTATAATCGAGCATGACGCCAAAGGGACGGCCTTCCGTATTAAATAGCATTCAAGCTGCCACTTCATTGTATTATTTTGTTTGCTATGACGTCAGGCGGCCGTGAAACCGTCTCAGTGATCAAATAAGGTGAGTTTTTTACACAGATTTTGCCACTGAGAGTCAGTGGAAAATAATGTAGTATTAGATCATAGGGGTGTGCGAATAGTGAAATTTGATGTCGAAGTCGAAGTCGAATAGTTGCCCATGAATTTCTCGAAGTCGAAGTCAAATTCGAATATCGAAGTTTCTCGAATAGTTTCTCGAATAGTTTCTCGAAGTCGAATATTTTTTGTAAATGATGCTATTTTTCCTACCAACAAATTTAAAATAGAATTCAAGAAATTTAGATTTATATATTTTTTAAAATTAATGTAGGATCAGTATCAGACATAGGTAGGTAGCATGGTATTGTGCCTATAAATAAAAACATACTTTTTACAATGTGGTATTGAACAGTAAAAATTAAATACCTATAGGCACACAAAATTGAAACAATATCAAAATATTGTATGTTATCTCAGCTATTAACGAAAGGAAATTACTTCCTGCTCAATAAGCTTGTACCTTAGTTGAAAATAAGGCGTCTTCAAAATGCTTTGACACGTGTTGCACTTCGCCCTTGCCAGGGGAAAAAGAGTTCCAAAGCCGCTTTTCCTTGCTCTAAATTTGCGTTAGCAGATTCCATAGTTCGACTTCGTGTCGGAAATATTTCGCAAAATTAAAAACACAACACAAAACACAGGTAAGCTTGGCACGGCGAATGCAACAAATTGAAATCAGCTGTCTACTGTTGACACACGACGAGACGAGTTTTGGCATTGGAACTTGGAGGGGGGTGTGTGTATTGTGCGCGCCAAAGGTGCGCGCCGCGCGACCTTGTCCTTGGACGAGATGAACGCTGATTGGTCTGATGAACTTCTTTACCGACGCGCGCGCACTATTCGAATTTGAACGAATACTTCGACATTTCGAAGTGTTCGACATGTAATAAATCAATATTCGACTTCGAGATCGAATACTTCGACTTCGGCCGAATACTTCGCCTAATTCGAATATTCGCACACCCCTATTAGATCATCATTATATATAGATTAAAGCACACGAAATAAATATTATCCATGATTGACACCTTCCCATCTTTGAAATTTCATTTTAATTGTTTGTGACAAGACTGAATGTTGTGAACCACAAAGGGAATGCATCTATTAGGTACTGCAACTAGGTAATATTGATAGTGATATTATTACAGCATGAAAGTCAACGTACGGTTAATAGCATTTGCCGTCCGCTCTGCTCCACCATTGAGACTGGAACATACTGCTGCTGTGCTGCCACCTGCATCCAGAACAAACATTTAGTACACCAGCTCTGTCATCACCCAATAACTTACGTTTTACTGAAGGTTGTACAGCTATTTTTTTTAATTGTTAATTTATTTTGATAATATGTAAGGACACAAGTTTGCGAAAATGATCAATCTCTTCCAGAATGATTTGAGCAAAAATAATTAAAACAAGAAGATGTATATGAATCAGAGACATGTAGCAGTGAGGTTTATTATTAGACACATAGGGTTCTTGTTTTAATTATCTCCGATTTAAGTAAGCTAACTGCAATTGTATTATATTTTTCCACATTCTGGGTTTTCTTTAGACAAAAATAAGATCATATTGTAGCTACCTGCTGCGAAATGATTGGTGGCTGGATCTGCAGCTGGGACTGTTGCGTGACGACGGTGACGTGTTTGGCGGGCGACACCATGTCCTGATAGCCCGGGGGACACAGGATTGACAGCTGGTGTTGGTGGAACGGATCGGCGCGGGCGGCGGTCGGATATTGCCGCGCCACCGATCGCCCGTTGTAGAGCTGGTACTGCAACCACAACATCAACTCGTTAACAACCTCGACTCCCCATTGGACCGATCTGTATATATCTTCTAATCTCCATTTCAAGTATGATTAGTACTCGACCTTGAAATCTACAGTCAAGCCATTTATTAGATTGCCATCCAGCAATCATTAAAAACAATTTAATTTTCATTATTCATTACAGATATTTAACAGCATTAAAATAAAAAATTGAGCTAAATGACTATTGCTTGCCAAAAGATTTCAAGGTAGAGCAACTCTTACATGGAATGCCATTTAGAACCAGGTAAAACACTTATACAGTAAACCCTCGTTAATTCGAATTCAAAGGGACCCAAAAAATCCCAGTTCGAATTAAAATAGTTCGAAATATATAATTAATGCAAAAAAATGTGTGTGCATTTTCATGAAGTTTGAATATTCCCGCCTGTGGAATATTCCCGCCATTGCAAAAAAGTGGGGTTGGCAAACCTGTAACAGCAGTTTGGCCAACCTCGCAAGCCAGATTATCTCATTTTGACGCCATTGAAGGTTGTGTTTTGTTTTGAGTGTTGTTTTTTCATAGTTTGTTCGCGATTATTTTATCAATCCTTCTGCAAAGTTCGAATTAAAACAACTGTATGCAAGGAATAACATGGGCTGGGACCAAAATTCAGTTCGAATTTCGAATTAACCTAAAATTCGATTTATAAAAATGATTTAACATGTAAAAACCTATCCTGTCCACAGGGACCATGCACCTAGTTCGAATTTACCCCTAAATTCGAATTATTGAAGTTCGTAATAACGAGGGTTTACTGTATATGGAAGGTTGCGACTATTTTTAAAATGTGCACAGTATATCACAGGGTAACTGCAGATCTGGAATACGAATACGATTGCTACAGGAATTGCAAATCATAGAATGTAGGTATAATAATAATATCTACAGACTCCTACAAACAAGATAACTTCTGTACCTATTGCTCAATACATTAGTAACTCACCATTTGGCAGTCCCTCAAAACAGAAGTTGGTCACACACAAAACACAACAAACCATCAAGATCACCAACCTCATGATTAACCTCCTCAGGCCTGGCGTATTGTATACAATACACATGGTCTTTAATTTTTCCCGCATGTTTGCTGTGAAATATCGGTAACTCGTGAAGTTTAGTTTACTTCTAGTAGAATGCAGCAACGATCAGCAATTTTTTTTTAAGTCGCTAGGACTTCAGATGGCTGCGTTATGAATAATTTAATATTGATGTAACCAAAAACAACATGGATTCCAAGGCAAATAAAAATTTTACAAATTTTTTATTTACAATAAAAATTTATAAAACATGTAACCATTTATATCCTCATGTATGGTAATTTTTTTCAAGTTAACAATATCCCATTGCTTTTATAAAAAATATAAAAAATTTGATTTTTTGCATAATTAGCCGTTAATTACTCTGCTAATTAAAAATTAAACCCCCCTATATCTCACGAACCGAGCCCCCCACAAATTTTTTTTTCAAACAAATGTTTCTTACACGGTCCTAATTAGCATAAATAAGTAGTTTTTACATTAAAAAATTTGTTGTATGTACCCCGGGCCTGAGGAGGTTAAAAGAATTCCGCCCTTCAAAGCGACCCATTCCATTAAATTGAATCAAGTATTAAATGAAAATCTCGCTAAAGAATCCTCAAAATAAAAGTAACTACTAATAAGCGTGGAGTTGAACGAACCAGGTTGTCATATCCAGCAGACCTCTCTCTGACGAGACGCTGTACCTGATTGGTCAGCTGGTTGTTGAAAGTGAGAGTGACGTTTCCGTTGGACGTCGGCACAAAGTTGGCAACGAGCGGCGGAGGTACTTGTGCCGCCGCCTGGTGGTGGCCGTTGGCGTTGGCGCCGCCGTTGTAGCTGTTCCGTCGGCACACCTCCATCATCTGCACGCTCGCCTTAACGTTGTTGCAGTGAGCGTAGTCGACGAGGTGCGCCAGCGTAACAAACGCGTGGTTCAGCGCCTCGCCGGGAGTGATGCGACGTTCCTGACCACAGAGCAGAGAACATTGTAACGAGGCAAGCGCTTGAGGGGACAACGCAATGTGGTGTGGTGTAGCTTCGGCTGACGGTCTATTTAGAATAACTGAGATGAGCTCAATTAATTATGGCTTAATGTAAAAAGAAACAAGAATGTGGTTAATTTAAATGATTTATACCAACATCTTAAGAAAAGTGCAACAACTGAAGCAAATAATGATACCAAGACCTCCAGACATTAAGACATATTTTTAAGAAACATATTATTATTTGAAGTCTTTAGGTACAACAAACAAGACACAGTTCCTTGTGTAGAAAACTCAATAATGAATGTACTGAGGTCTGAGAGATAATAAAAAAACTCAATTCAAGGTTTGCACATGTAAGAAGGTCACCACACCACACTGAAAACCCTGAACTGTTCAGTTCCTAGTGATAGAATGACATAAATATTGCTACCTGGTCCATGGTCAGCATGCGTTTAAGAAGATCGATGAATTCTCTGCGGTCCGCCTTCTCGGCCAGAAGCTCACCGCCCTCAAGATCCGTCGGCACGTTCACCTGGCCGATGTCGTCGAGACAGTTGAAGATGTACTTGCGAGCTTCCTTGGATTTGATGCCGGTCTCCGCTTCATGCTCTTCCGGAGTCTGGAAATCAGGGTTACAGGTGAAACGGTGACAGTGGCTATATACTCTACACGTTCTGCAATTTAGGCTGCAAAGATAAATTCTATTACTTAGACAACTTATTCTGCTAAGCTGCTGACTTTCATTTTACAAGTGATTAGTGAGAATTACTAAGCAAGGCCTCACAAAATAAAACTGTAATTTACTTTTCATATAAAAAGTAGGAAGTATATTATATCCAGATGATTCTATTCCTACCATTACCGCATATTGGAAATTATGCAAAACCTACACTATTTTATACAAGATAGATTTTTTTCTGATTATCTCAGATGGAGTGATGTTTAACTTTTAAATATCAACCTCAAATGAAAGTATGTTTACTATACCTACTCCTCTGGAATTCGAACCCAGAGGAAGAAAGTTGATCAAAGAGACCTACAATTTCCAAAATACATGCAGAATTACAAGTTTGTCCGTATGTGACATGTTAATCAAAAATTAGAAAGTGGCCAAGTGAGCCAGGTTTATTTTTAATTTATAAAAGATAGAATCTTTTAGGAGGACAGAACACGTTGGAAGGAATTTGTGAAACAATTAGAAGTGGAAGAAGAAGAGGAGGAAGATGAGGAGGAAATGCCGGCCCTAGTGTTGGTGGGACTACCCCCTGACCCATTAAATTGGAACAAGGGATGGATTATTATTATTATAAAAGTGTATTGATAATCTGACGCTACCTTCAGCCTCCAGAATGGGTAAGTGCTCTCCATATCTCTGTAGAAGAACTTGGTCGTTTTCGAGGCATTGTTGAGCATGTGCTCGGTGGGCAGACCCTGTGTCTGGCTGATGTACCGGATCTGGTCGTACTCGGAGGAGCCAGGGTAGAGCGGCCAGCCGAGGAACAGCTCGGCCACCACGCAACCGAGAGACCACATGTCGATGGCTTCGCAGAAGGGCAAGCCTGGACAGAAGAGTTACGAGTCCTTTAGTCAACTAACCACAAGTGTGCAAACATTACTTCTCTTAGCCTTAGAGTCACTCCCTACACAACTTTTTGTATGGGCGAGCTTGTGTAGGTGTTTGTCATTCTCTAGTATTCATTAAAATTGAGAAAAGAATCTGGACAAAATAGCATATTTTGTGCGACCATAAGCCCCTCAATTGTGAAAAGCTGGGGACTATAAATATTAAAAAAATTGTAGAGTCATTCTACAAATCAATTCCACTTCTCGTGGTCCAAATGTTCAATCCCAAAGAGACTTTTTTTGAAAACAAAACCGTGACAATCATTTATCAATTTTCTCATGATCGAGGAATGTACACAAATTCTTACCTAGTATGATTTCGGGTGCCCGATAGTAGCGACTCTGCAGGTACGTGTTGCACACCGCCTTGCTGACGTGCGATGCGCTGCCGAAGTCGATGACCTTGACACGGTACGGCTGGCGCACTGGGTCTACCAGCATGATGTTCTCTGGCTTCAAGTCGGCATGGATCAACCCCAGTTGCTATAAAAACATTTTCAAAATTCATCAATCTCAATCACATTAGTACCTAGGTAAATGATATTCTACTATGTATACGTTTCTTTAAGGACACTAATTAAACTCGGACAGGTCAGTGGTGAGGTCCAGACAAAGAGCAGCCAGGGTTGGCCTAACCATGTCCTCCCTTGAATTTGCGGTCCCCATCGGGCCGGCCTTCCCCCTCGAGATGGTGATCCCCCTGAAATCGGGTTCCGCCGGCCCGAATCCTCACACCCCCCGGTCCGTCCCCATTCCGGCCTGGCTTTCCCACCAGTGCCGGACTCCCCCGGATCGGGCCCGTTACGTCAACCCCCTCCCAATGTCCTCCACTTAATTCAACAAAGTTTAAAGTAAAATAATTAATGTGCGCAATATAACCTCGTCGTTGACGCGCCGTTAAACCCTATTAATCTAATCTAATTAAACTGAGATGTATTCGTAAAGATTACAAAAATAGGTGTAAGAATTGAAGTTTGTTTATTCTCAAAGGCATCAGGTAGTAGGATGTCGGCGAGTCCGAAAATCAGGAATGGGTAGGTACTTGTTGTATTTTTTATGGGGTTTACATGTTTGCCAACAGGACCATTTACCTCAATTCAAATACCAATAGTTTGATCCTGCCCCGTACCTATCTCTCACCCCAAAGCAAGGTCGTTGAGCTTGCCCTTGAGGCCTGCCTGACTGAGTGTAATGGGGCTTTCACTTCACCCTTGAGTATCTATACTCGAGGCTTTCACACTACACTCAAAACCAAAATTATCGATCATAAAAAAAATAAAATGACCAGCGAGTATTATTTACTTGAGTAATTGATTACCTGGAACCGCCCGAGTACCCAAATACACGTTGACATCCCTATCAGGTGCCTCTTGACTGAGGGAAACCATCAAAACACCTCTTACACTGCAGAATGAAACTCGGTACTTTTAAAGTACATACCAGTCCAGTCCAGGGTGTTAAGTTCCTAGCCAGTGCTCCGTCGTATGGCAGTAAATGTGTGTAGTGTAGGATCAAGTCCATTGGGAAATTTATTTATGACGGAAACAACCAATCTTTTAAACAAAAAGTAGATTTACACAACCCGTAAGAATTCTAAGGCGTTGTAAACATGCACACTGCGTAGCTCACCTTAAGCTTCAAAAGCGCTGTCAGCACTTGCTGCAAGATGGGCCGAATGTACTTCAGCGGCAGAGGACTGAACTTGTTCTGCTTGAGGAAGTCGTAGAGATTCTGCTCGAGCATCTCGAACACGAGGCACGTGTGGTTCTTGTGCTGGAAACACTCGTAGGCTCGGACAAAGTTGAACTCGTCGGCATTCTCTTGGCTGAGTCGCGACAAGATGCTCACCTGTTGAAACAACCACTTAGTACACGAGAGAAAACGGACAATTCCCTTGAAGACAAGTATAATGAGACTGAAAACCTACATCAGCCAATATGTACTGCCTACCAAAATAATTATTGATACAAAAATTCAGGCCTAATAGTTAATACCAAATACTCTATAAAAAATGTATGGACACAAATTCAACACTGGGACTGTAAGTAGAAGGCCTACTATTATCTTCAATTCAGAAAAACTTTGATGAATTTTACCTATAACCTGAATTTGATTCATTTCTGGCCAAATTAGAGTAATCAATGCCACTAAACAGGTACCCCAATATGTACACCTTAGCCATTTGCTAGAAAGTTTTGGTCGACACCCAACAGTTGATAGTCTGAATCGGTCTTATTATACAAACTTCTGGAAACACTATATAAAAACTATATTGTCATGTCACACACCTATATCGATTTTGAAGGCACTTGAAGGAAAAAAAGAGAATTGCAAGTGTGGTGTGACATGAAAAAAGTATCAAAACATCAAAATGTACAACAATTAGAATTTATTCCAGCCAGTTTTCATTTACCTCAATTTGTCCTTGGCGAGCGTATGAAGGATGGTTCTTGAGAATCTTGATTGCGACGATCTCATTGGTGCCCTTCTTCCAGCACTTGACTACTTGGCCGAACGTCCCTCGTCCCAGAAATTCCAAGACTTCATATTGTGTTGTCATCGAGTAGAGAACCTAACAATGTCGGGAAAGATTAAGACTCATATTAGGTGGTTTCAACATGTTTGTCGGAACAATGAATAGATTTCTCCTTCTACCTACCGCAATTAGATCTACTTCTTAGACTTCACTTCATTTAATAAATGTCAATAAATATTTACATTTCATACAATAGCAACATCCCCTAAGGCCAAATTACCTCCCCTTTTAATCTTTGTTGCTTCGGGATTCGTTGTTTTCACATTCTTACAAAGCCAAGTACCGACATATTTCAGAGCCTATTTTAAAATAATTTTAAAAATATCTGTCTTAACCCTTTAACCAGTGAGTTAATTTGTAGGTAGGTAAGTAGAGGTAGAAATTCTATATTCTATTTGCGATGTGTTAGGAAGCATATTTTTGTATGATGAGAATATAAAGCTATCAAATATTAAACAAATTTTTAAAATTTAGAAAAAAAAAAAAAAATTTATTTTTTTTCTATGTATATGTAGAATGCTAGCACGTACGAGATACGCGCATAACTGTTAAAGGGTTAACATTGCTGGTTTAAAATTTATCTGTGAAGTTAAATATGCCGGCTTGAAAATCAAAGTGTTGGAGATGACACTCCTGACTGACAAATGAAACTGATGTGTTACCTCATGTTGAACAAGTTGGTAGTCGCCATCGGCTGCCGAGGAAGCCGCTGCCGCTCCACCAGCCGTCGTGGCAGCGGCCGTCCCTCCTGCTCCTCCGCCCCCCGCCACTTTGCTGTGCGACGTCGTCGTCGTGCTGCTAGTGGCTGCCGTCGCGACGCTATCACCATCACCCTCCCGCGAGCACGACTTACGCTGCGACAAGCATCCAATGACAATTCACTTCCCCATAGCGGAGTTTTAACACACATCAACCGCATAAATGAAAACAAAAAAAATACTAAGTAGACACTAAATCAAGCGGCACTGCAGCAGTATTTAGAATATAATACTTTCTAATCAATATGACGAATTTAAATTAGTCATTGTTAATCTATCTGCTAGTGCTATCGTTCTGCTATCACTCTACAAATTTGTTGAAAAAGAAATGTGATACATACACAAGTTAACAATCCTCTTATAAGAGGATCCTCTTATCCTCTTATATTGGTATGTGTGCCTTATTTTAAACTTCATGAAATTAAACCAAACTTTTAGGTGTAGGTAGGTACTAGGTAGGCATAGAAGAGCAACAGCAGAATATTAAGTAGCAGGTACCTTGGCTTCTTTGGTAGTTGGTAGTTTGGTTCTCCTACCTTCAATTATTGGTAGGTACCTAGTTAATAGGCACTGAATTGAAATTGAATTGAAGTGCATAGGTATTAAGGTCCATTCACACGGTTGATTGCACGCAACTAATTGGTACTATACTTCTACCATAAGTTACATTGGATGTGCGCGATTTTCCAGTTCAGATGACAAAGTATTCAATCACACAACTTTGCCTGCTTCTAGAAGGCGTAGGAACGAGATTTGTCTTTCTTTTTGTTGAAATGTTGCAAAAAGAAGTTATTTCATCAAGTTATTTCGTCTTGTCTCTAATTATTTGTTATATTAAAACAATAGTGATTCCCGTTCTAATGTCATTGCACACTTTCGGAGCCATCTTGATTTCCTTGTGAACTTACCACGTGACTGAAATTCTCACATCTGATTTGTCAATGACGCCATTCGGGCGTTTCAATCATCCAGTTTAGAGCTAGTCTCTATAATCGCGATTGGATCGGTAATTGGTAAGAATCGGATGATCGGCCAGTTCACACACGCACATCCAATGAGACATGGTAGAAGTATACCAATAGTTGCGTGCAATCAACCGTGTGAATGGACCTTAGTAATGAAAGTCACACACTCTCAACTTTGCATTCTGGTACCTAAGACCCATTTGCCAGTGCAACTCAATAGGTTTCTATTTTATTCTGCTATCCAGCTCTATACTTGCAGGTAGCTACTAATTAATGCAGTCATTTGTAGGTACTTTGAATATTTATTTGATCTAGCTGATCTCTCTGCTATTTGGTTGTTATGGTACGTACACTGGCGGCAATAAGTGGCTGCCACCCTCCGTTCTCATTTCCATGCATACATAGTTTAGGCTCCACCCCCTCGACCTTCATCACTGGAAAAGTTGTTTTAATGTGGTGGGGGGTGAAAGGAGAATGACAGGGTCTTATTGCCGCGGTTGTACCTTCTACTAGAGGCAGGCAATATCAGTAGGTACAATTTATTATTTTATTCATTGGACTAGTCAAGGAAAAAAGGGGAACTCGAGGGGAACTCGAGACGATCTGAAGAGTATGAAGAATGACAAGGGCTAGGACAAGGGTGATCTGATAAGTGATGAAATGAAGATAAACCAGATGTGGGGGAAGTATTTTGAGAATCTTTTAAATGTAAAAAAGGATCTTAATGTATCAATGGGTGAAGAAGAGCTGCAGATTGGAAGTGAAATGGAAGACAGTGAGATGGAGGAAGATCTTTGTGATGCAGAAGTAACAAGAGCCATGCGGGAAATGAAGAATGGTCGTGCGCCTGGTATTGATGAGGTTACCATAGAAATGGTAAAAGCTGCAGGGGAGGATGGTAGAAGATGGCTTTGTAGAGTGATCCGAGCAGTATGGGAACAGAAGAGAATTCCAGTTGATTGGGAAAAGGGGATTATAGTTCCCCTTTTTAAGAAAGGAGATCGAAGGAAATGTAATAATTACCGGGGTGTGACCTTACTCTGTCAGTGTGCGAAGTTGTTTGAGAAGATAGTGGAACGGAGATTGAAGAATTATGTTGAAGAGGGGTTGCGAGAAGAACAGTATGGATTTCGGAGAGGGCGATCGACAATAGACGCAATTTTCACAGTGCGACAGATGATGGAGCAGCAGTGGGAGAGGGGGCAGGAAATGCATATGGCTTTCTTGGACTTGGAGAAGGCGTATGACAGGTTGCCAAGGGAAATAGTTTGGGATTGTTTGGTGAAGAGAGGAATAGGCAAGGACTTGGTTGAGCGGATCAAATGTATGTATCAGAACAGTGTGAGTTGTGTGCATTCGGGAGTGGGGAGATCGGAATGGTTTAGTATTAGTGAAGGGCTTCGGCAAGGGAGTGTGTTGTCACCAACACTGTTCATCATAGTAATGGACGAGTTGTTGAAGAAAGCAGAGCCGAATGAGGGAATCGATACTCAAACGTTGATTTATGCGGAAGATGTGGTGGTGTGGGGAGAAACTAGGGAGGAAGTTCAGGTAAAGATTAATAAGTGGAGTGAAGAGACGGAGAAGATGGGTTTGAAAATAAGTGAAGAGAAGAGCGAAGTAATGTCCATGGAAAGAAAGAAGCTTAAACACGGTCATGCTAGGATCAAGCTTGGAGAGGGATGGTTGAAGGAGGTGGAAGAGTTTAAGTATCTGGGTAGCCTGCTCACCAACAAGGCTAAAGTAGACAGAGAAATACAAGAAAGAAGAAAGAAAGCAGAGGCATTTTATCAAGCAGTGAGGAAGTTGCTGTGGAATGAGAAGTTTCCACAAGTCTGCAAGATCATTATGTACAAGATGTATTTCCTGCCAATTCTAACATATGGGGCAGTGACGTGGTCAGCAGGTGGAAAGGAAATGAATCAGCTACAGGCAGCTGAGATGAAGTTTTTGAGGAGTGTGAAGGGGGTGACAAGAATGGATAGGATCCGAAGTAGGAAGATAAGAAAAGAGCTTGGGGTTGAAAGATTGGTGTTCAAGATGGGAAGAGAGAGGCTTAGGTGGTTCGGCCACATGAAGAGGATGGGAACCGATAGAGTGCCAAGGCGGGTGTTTGAAGCGGCTACAGGGGGAACTCGGAGAGTGGGGCGACCAAGAGACAGGTGGATTGGACTGATCAAGGAGGATGTGTTGGAGAGAGGAGGAAGGTGGAGTGAGTTGGAGGCTGAGAGACAGTGGGAGGACAGAACATGGTGGAAGGAATTTGTGGAACAATTAGAAGTGGAAGAAGAAGAGGAGGAAGAAGAGGAGGAAACGCCAGGCGTGGCCAGCCGGTTTCCAGGAGTCCTGCGGCCCTAGTGTTGGTGGGAATACCCACCCCCTGACCCATTAAATTGGAACCAGGGATGGATTATTATTATTATTCATTGTACCTAGCTTGGGTATGGATTATACTCTATGTGACAGATTACAAGGGATTTACTACCTAATAAATGTACTACTTTATTTTCTATAGATAACGGTGTACCTAATACCAGCTTTTCATAACATACCATGGCAAATGATGTAGGTAGGTACTTCTGTAATATTTAAAGGAATTCTGGCCCAACTAAAGCATTGTACAAAGGGGTGGGGGTGGGGGTGGGGGGGGGAGGGTGTATGATTCAACATTAAGTATTGATTGTCCAAACCTACATGACTCACACTCCTCTACCTATGTCAATGTCATAAATCAATATAGTTGTTGTTCATATTCATGGTTTTCACGAGCCCCACTTCCGCCCCTCCACGGCCAGGTATTTCAGTCACGCCGCCATTTTGGGTATACAAGTAGCACTTGCCTGCCGTAAAAATGCATGTGAAAACTAGAGTCACCAAGAGTTTGACATGAATTCTTCATGTTAAATATTTAAATTAAAGCGTAGTCGTTCAAGTTTAAAGAAGAAGAAACTATAATAACTTATTTGTGTATTAAAAAGTGAAATAAAAAAACATTCAAGTCATAATAAATATTCAATTTGGAAATCATTTGACACATTAGATTTCAACAGCCGTATTATGGAATGGCAGAAAACCAGTGAAACATTGTCTATGTCAGGATTGCCGTAGCTTTTATAACTTCGAGGGCAAAAATATAAAATAAATGCATATACCTAGTAGAGCGGCTAAGAGGAATAATTGAGCATTTTGTGATACAAGTATGAAATTTGGTGGTGTTGTTCCTTAGGACATTTAAAAAAGATTTGGCTATGATATCATTCGAGATTTTCCCTCTGGGGTCAGTGGTGACCTCTATATTTAAGTATAAAAGAATCATTACATGCGATTAAACTTACAACTCCTGTCTGATAGCGAAGTTTCAATTTATTGCCTTCCGAGAATGGAAGAAACTGTAACACAGGAGGTATAGGGAAATCATTTCGTTTTTGGTTTATAACTTCTAAAAATAGCACACGTTGGAATTGTTTTCAATTTCTTTCCTAATAGAAGTTCCAACTATCTATCAGAAAATAAGTATTTTGTTCAAAGTTGGGAATACATAAAAATCAGATCTTCATTATAAGTATAAATGTGACACGATTTTACGTGGCTGCCAATGCCATAAGATTATATGGGGAAGAAAACTCAATTTATCTCAGAAACTAGACACGAGAATTGTTCAATTTTTTCAAGGATTGTGTATGACGTGATTATCAATAAGTAGACAAAAAATTATGAAGATCTGAGACCATGTCCGATTAGCCGAGCCACCTAAAAGCGATTGTTTACAATGCTACTCTAGCTACAATAGTGACTCGTGTATACTCAGGAGGGGTAAAGTAGGGGAAATGCGGCCGAGACGACTGCCAAGACGTCACGTGAAAACCATGAATAGGTGGTACAAAAAGTAAGAGCTTGCTTTCTACTGCTTATAGGTAGTTAATAACAGATCTCTATATCCGTTTACAGATATCTTGCAGATGGACAAATTATCTTCTTGGAGTAGGTACCTAGTAGGTGTACCTATTACTCTAAAACGAGGGTATAGATTCTGCTTCCTGATTCTAGTTCTACAGGAATGTCCGTCTACAAAAAAAATTGCTGGTAATATCATAAAAAAACAAGTGAATTGGGTAGGTAGCTACCTTTTGGCCGCAGCGTTGGTACGTGTCCAAGAGCTTTATGGTGGAAGCACGGATGAACTGTTGGGGTAGCCCGCCACCCGGACTTCGGAGTTGCACATTATTGGTAGAAATGTTCTGTGACCGATGAGACTGGCGTTGCACCGCAGTGGGATTCAGATATGTCACGTGACCTCCACTAATCAGTGAACTGAGACTATCTCCGCCAGCAGGATAATCTATCTGCTGTTGATGATGAATATGCTGATGCTGTTCCAACTTGCGTTTCTTATGACCTTGTTGCAACGCCACTCCGCTACTGCTATTGCCGTTGGGATGGGATTGGATGAACATGTCATGCATTCGCTGTGAAAGAAAGAACAATTGTGAAAAAACAAACTAATGATAGCGAACAACATCTGTCACTCAGTGTACAGTTCGTTTTTCCTATGTTTGAACTCTCTACAGACCGAGACACCGTCAGTTGTTCTGCAGTGCGATTGTATAACTTCTTAGCCGAGATACTGGATCTTTATCGATACCAAATTGATGAAAGTAATTTAGCCTATCAGAAGGTTAAGCAAATCAAAGTGCTTAAAGTCGACTTCCTGAGATAAGTAATGTGATTATATTTCATATCCTCGTAGCTTTTGCACAATTCAAATGATTTACAATGATATTAATAGTTTACTTTCATCAATTGGTAAAGATAACGATCCATTATCTCGGCTAAGAAAGTTATACAATCGCCCTGCTGTAAGGCCGAGAAAGACAACATTGCAAGGTGAGCGCGCAATGAAGTCTTTCTCAGCCTAGCAGAACAACTGACTGTGTCTCCATCTGGTGAGAGTTCAAACATAGGTAAAACGAACTGTACTGTAGGTAATTACATAGTAGATGTTAAATCTGAAAATTTACAGGCTAGAGCTCAAATTAAGAATTGATTCCATTCCATACGTGTTTACAGTTATCTACCTAATTGTAGGAAATCAAATTACCTACTGGAATATGTATACGAACGTACTTCACGTATTGTGATGACAGATTAGCAATAACAAGAACATAGAGACAAGGTGTTAGCTAGGTGACAACTAACTGGGCTAGGTAGACTAGACTATCAGTTTAAAGCATCACATTCACACACCACATCGTTCTTTCAGAAACAAAATAAGGAATTTAGGCAAAACATACTCACCATTAGCTAGTGATAAAATGAAGCCTTCGTGCCAAGCAGACACGAGACAGCCTTGGTAAACTACCTATAGCCTACTTCGCATCGAATGTCTACATCTGGTTCAGAATCAACAAAGATGGCCAAGGCCTATCCTGGATAGGCCTTCATAGATAGTTCAGATGAGATATCAAGACATCATTCTACGCTACCAAGTAACAAATGGCTTTAACTGATATCAAACAATCATACCTGACGACTTATTATAGTTTGATGTGTCAATAAACTTGTATAAAAAGAAACACGTAGCTTGGCCTAAAATGCCAGGGTAAGAGCAAAATGTCGGACAGATACAATTGCTTCATTCTAAGATGGCCTCTTGGAACAGAAATTATATCATTTTGATGTTAATTTCCTCACAAATACAGGGTTCACAGTATGGATTGTAAATTAATATGAATTACCTCTCACTCTCCTGTACCGTTGTGAAGGACTCCACTTTCATAATGGTAACATCCGGAACAAAGAGGTCCTTCAAATTTCAGCCATCTTGTCCAAATGGTGACGGGCGTTTTGTGGCACTAATACGTAAATGTCACAAAAGCAAGGCTCAAAGCCTAAGCAGAGTCCTCGGCAGCACGCACATACACCACAAACAATGTTTTGTCCTTTTCTAAGGGTAAACACAACATTTACCCAATAATTTTGACGTTTTCACTACATGCCATACCACACACGTCCAACAACAGTCATTACGTACTACGGCCACTGGGCACTGATGAATGCGCCGAGTGACGACACCAATGAAAGCAAAGAGAATACAAAGGATTTCTATGGAGATCCAATTCCTAAACTTTTCCACTGAATCTCAACATATAAATATGAAATATATTCTAGATACATTCATAAAACGATTGATTCTATTTTTGTTATCACTTTAACTACAACAGAAATCATTACAATATAAATAGCATGAATTTAATTCAAGAACTAATATATTTATTTACTGTACATTTCCAATATTCCCCTTTTCCTCGCTCTGACTGCGCCACCTCCTGGCCAACAGCGATACTAAAACAAGGTCATTAAATTGAAAGGTGGGGATACGAGTCTATTGACTCAGATTAATGACGCACCGAAAACCCACATTTATTAATATCAAGTAATATGTATTTATAACCAGCGTCCAGCTATATCAATAACGGTAAAAACAAAACACAAAATACACATTTTTACAAAATTTTATTGTATCTGATTCTGATTGTATCTGAAGAAAATAAATACGTAAATATTGGAAATGTGGAAATTAAAAAAAAAATCTATGCATTGATTTCTCTGAAATTGCGCAGTTTATCAATACTGTATTGCTTGATTGTGTTAATGATAACAATAACATGCATTACATCACATTTCTTTAATAAAAACACTCTAAGAACGTCATAACTCAGCTTATCACATTCTGTGACAAGGTCTTATAAATTCTCGACCAACTTAACATTATTCTAGAAAACGTTCTACTAGGCAGT
The DNA here is from genome assembly GCA_934045905.1 of Leuctra nigra. Classification (NCBI taxonomy): domain Eukaryota; kingdom Metazoa; phylum Arthropoda; class Insecta; order Plecoptera; family Leuctridae; genus Leuctra; species Leuctra nigra. Next base: position 24,884,810 of record OW203764.1, read on the forward strand.
GGCGGCTATTACAGTGTGCAAGGTGTGACAATTGCACACCTGATCATCCAAGAAAATTATTTAAAAGTGCTCCCTAATCCAGGAAGTAGGAAGTTAAATGTTTTGTCTAATCATTTTGCTCTCCAAAAGACGTAAAAATGCATCAATTTCAAACTAAAGATACAAAAAATCCGGGGTTATGCGCCCCGGCCCCGCATCTGCTGGGGGCTCTCCTCTTAGAGTACTTTCTTCTACGTCCTTCTATGTAATTGAACACCTGTTGTAAAGCCAAATAGCCGCCACTGCTACTAGGTACTTCTGTGTTTGAAATGAAAATGAAAATCTCTCTCTCTGGACTGTATGTGATCCCGCACGCTATTTGAAGCCCTGTGACAGTCGTGCTAACAAGGCTCTAAGGATCTTGGGGGGGGGGGGGGGGGGGGGGGGGGGGTACTACGTGCGTAATCAGGGGCTCAAGTACCGCCTGAGAGGGTTTAATAGGGTGCGCTCTGCCCATTGAAATCATTTTATTTTCACAGTAGGGTAGTTTTAAAATATTTACATTATAATTATAAATACGATGCCTCGGTTTGTTTATAAGCTTTAAAATCTAGAGTGAGTGAATCATTGATTACTGGTGAATCATGGACTGAAGTGGATCTTTTTCGAAAAAAAACTATTTACCTAAACTCATAAAAACGCACCAAAAGATACACTAATATGAATTTTCCCTACAGAAGCTCGGATTTGTCAAAAGTCGTCATGTTCAGTTGTTCACGACATTTTTGATTGGTAATAAAATTTTTGTTTCAAATGAAGATAATTTCTTTCTCGCTTATTTCTTTTGATCTGACTCTTACTTTTATTTAGGAAATATTAAGACCAGGGGTGCCGGTCGGCGGGGGGGGGGGGGGGGGGGGTAACTTTTGTTCCCAGAGAAGGGAGATAATGTCTTCATACCTTTATTTCTACACAAAACACTACTAGGAAAACGCTCTGTGTAACGCGTTGATGAGCGAGCACGGATACACGCAACACCTCGAACCGAAATTATGTCTATCGAATGTCATTAAAAGCCAACAATTCTTTAGTTTCGTCACAGACTTGTATAAAAATCTCCAAAATCTCCAAAAATATTGGTGCCAATCCTTGCTAAGTTTTAAGTTGATCGATTAAACCTTTATGATTGAACGGTTCTTTGTTAATTTTCAAAAATCACAGGATCTCGTTCAAAAAATATACCTGGGACCACCCATATGATATGATATGTAGTGTGTGTACACAATATCAGATCAATCTGTTGAACGGTCAATATTAGTTTCATATCGTTTGAAACTTTCTGCTCTAACTACCTTGCCTTGAACTGTAGATTCGAAGTCGCCGTGAATTTGACAGCCAACACGCAATATGTCCGTAAAATGACAAAAACTTTTGAAAATAACGACAGATTAGAGTGAAAATTGGCAAAAATACCTTAAATGTTGGTACCAATGACCATGCCAAGTTTTTAGTTGGTCGGTCAATCGGTTCCAGTTTAAATTTCAAAAATCACAGGAAAAATGGTTTCAAATTTGAACCAATTGGAGGATTTAGCTGAATTTTTTTTTGATTGGGTACAATGTTGGTTGCAATGACTTTGCTAAATTTCAAATTGATCGAACCAACCAATCGAAAGATAATTTTTATAAAATTTGAACCAATCACAGGATCTCGTTCAGAAAAGATCCCAGGGATCGCATAGATTACGTTAGTATGTGTACAAAATTTCAGATCGATTGGTTGTGCGGTTTGACCTGGGCAGTGCAGGCAAAAAAAAAAAAAAAAAAAAAAAACAAACAAACAAACAAAAAAAAACACACAGAGAAAGTGCCATAAGAGTACCGTGGTGACGCTCGCTACGCTCGCTCAAAAATGTTATGTTGTTTGATTTTAATATGTTTGATGTGGTGTCCGTTACCACAAATATTTGCTAATCTATTAATCTATTAAACTATTAATTAATACAAAATGTCCCCTTTATTTTCATCATCAAACTAATTTTTTAGTTCCAAAAAACGCTGTGGCGGTGCGCTTTTTCGGTAAAAACGAAATGTTATTTTTTTCCCTCCAGGACTAAAAAATTAACATCAAAATTATTTTGTAGCTAGAAAATATTGCTGAAAAATTAAACTAATGTGAAAACATAGTCCCCTCAAAGCCCTCCCCCCCCCCCCCCCCCCCCCCCTCCACCCACGCACATTGCACGGACACAAACCTTGCTGTCAGCGCAGAGCAATTGATTATCCACTCATCGATGATTGGGCATGCGAGCCCACGTGATGATTTCACAGCTCGAACACGTGGCTCTATTGATTACAAAACAAAGCTTATCTCATGCATTAGTTCGTTACAATGCTTTGATAATGGGATTGCTATGACACAACTACATCTACAACGCTTACACAATCTCTCAGAAAAACATAATTCACAAATGAATATGGAATACACATGGGAAGATTTAATCAAACAAATTATATCTGATCGAAAAAATAATTCTTCAGATTATCTTTATTTCAAATCCTAGTTAAATGAGTGATTTATCGAAGCTTGGACGTCATAAGGAACGGCTGATGGCATTATCCTGTACACATAAACACACAAACAGATTACAATTGTGACGGTCTGCGTCATGTGCCTTTTAGCGACTTTTCCCACCTGACAACCTAAATAATAAAATCTTATATTATCATCGAAAATTACGCTGTTTTAGATAACCAGTGTATTGTTCTCGTGATATTAAATCTGCTCTAATTCTTCAATTACAAGAAGAGATTTAACGAGTAGGATCCACCATGGTGAGACAGTAATGTGACTATGACAGTAAGAACAAAAGATTATAACGTAAGAGATAACTCCATGGTAGAGCAAGGTGAAAGAATTATTCAAGAACACATTGACATAAATTACGGTTTACTTTGTAACATCATTAACAAAGATAAGAATATTTTATTATTTATTTATTGCCTAATATTATAGAACAGACGAAAATATATTTTTATCTCCATTTTCTTTATAATATTGCCGGCAACATTGGTAATAGTATATCTATGTATGCCTTTGATAGTATTTTACAAGACCATCACCTACTAAGGTCTCAATTCATTTTCTAAGTAGAATAGAAAATTATCTAAATTTTGTAATTCGGGTTCTTTAATATTTTCTTGCCATAACTTTAACAACAGATCCATTCATTCATTATAGCCAGTGGCGTAACTATACACTTAGCAGCCTTTTGGGCCTTCAGTGGCGTGACAAATGATATTCGTATGCTTGACTTACCTAATACAATACCTTGATTCACTAAATGCCAACAATTAGAAAATATATTTTTTTCGTAAGTTTCAAAAGTTTTTGAGGCTCATCTCAGGAAAATAAAAACCAGTTTCAAATTATCGCAATTAATTTTTGTACATCATCTCGCAATAAATATTATTAATTTGTAAATCGTTCAAACAGAACCCTACGAAAATTTTAATATAAATTATATATCTAATAATTATCTAGGACAGAAATGTACTTTGATACTGGAAAATTGGCATCCATGTCTTAGTATTGAATTGCACAGAAAAACGTTTTGATAAAAATAAATTGTCTGTTTTTCACTCATATTCTTCAGTTTTTATTCTTCAACTATTGTTTTCAGTTAGTTGCCCTGTTGTGTTTTAATCATCTTTTGTCTTGTTCAAAACATTGATTCGTAAATGCTTCAGCTTTTCACCATGTATCATAATATTCAGACCACTTGTTCAGTGACAGCTAACACATTGAATTGAACAAGTTCCAGGAAATTCAATTCCAAGAATTTAAAACTGATGACGCCACTGACTTATCGACCTTGACGTAGATGTATAAGAACTTGATAAGATTGTTATAATTACATTTACTCATTAGTATTTTGGTGATTATTATTAACACCAAACGCAAAATACTATTATTTAATATCCCTACTTACAGTTCGTGAAAGCTTAAATATTGATTCCCTATAGCTCCGATATGACCTTCTATAAAGCGAGCTTTAGGCCTGATCATCACCTCCTTTCAACTCTTACTATAGATAAGTACAAGAATATACAAGAGAGATAGTAATAAATACAATACTTCTGGCTTGTATGACCAACTGCTGAAAGGAGTTTATCTAGATTGGGATTCGTTCAAGTTAACTTATTGAGCGCTTGGTCATTTGGCCCCATCATAATGACTAGAGAACTATTGACACTTAACAGTAGGACGTACCTACAATAAAACTATTTCGACACATTAATTAAGATATTTGCATAAAATTGATTGAAACTTCATTTCATATTGATTCCATGAAACTATGTTTATACAAATATCAACCCACGACATCCATAATCAATCAATGAAAAAGATCCTAGCGATGGTACACATTTAAACTGATGAAGATCATTTTAACAAGTCGTAACATGTTTATAGATAAGTTTAATTGAAAACAACCATGTTGATGAGCTTGATCGAATCATGGTACGATATAAGAACCGTGATGCGGCAACATGTAAACACGCAACACCAACACGTATCTCTGACACATGTCTAAATACACAGTGGTATAGAGTCAGGGATGGACATTATAATACAAGTGACACTGCCCTCTTTATTGGCTACATAAAACATATCTAATGTAACATCTCTTGGGAAGAAAACACAAATCGTATTATTCGTTTTCATTCTGAAAAGACACAATGACATTGAGATGTCATTTTGTAAAAATTTACGTAAATGTCTGTCGTACGCTACAGATGTTTAGACGTGAGGTTTTCATTTAAAAAAACCGTTAGCCGATTTAGCATCCAAAATTGCGTCCTATAGACATACTTGCTACTGAATATGGAGGCGCACGAGCCACACTTCAATCTGAATCAATAAACTTTCAATTTGAATAATAATTCTTTATAGTTCGGACTATAATAACCATCCTTGACTCTATATTTCATTCAGTAGGACGTTGTACTCGCACAGTATAAAACATGGCAGTTGAAGTTTCAACACATTACCTTACAATCAGTAGAAACCTTCATTAAAATGTCCACTATACCTAATCAATTAATATCTACATAAATACATATCAACAATTGATCTTGAATAATAATTAAACTAGTGAACATGATATGCTGTTTCTGTGCTTATGCTTTCCGTCGCCTCTGTGCAAACCAGCCGGACAACATGGCGGACCCTCTTGCACAAACTCCGCACAACACGGCGGCAAATGACCTTGTCCTCCCATCAATATCATCTTCTTCGCTCGGAGACAGAGGCTCCCGTCAGACTGTGACGATGACGGCATCCTCCTCCGAGGTCTCGCCTCCTCGTCGCTCTCCCTGTCCATCTCCGCCTCCACGATACTGACACGCGGCTTGACGCGCTGCGGGGGAGGCGACGACCAAGCGTCCGACGGCACGGATGGAGGCGGCCACTCTGAGGTAGTCGGCGGTCGAAGGGTCACGGAGTTTGCGATGCTGTTGTGGGAGGAAGATTTGCGGGCGCTAGCGGACGGCGGGGCGTTGCGGATGGCTGGGGTCACCTTCTTGAAGGACGACGTTGACGGCACACGGGATTTCGCTTCGCTCGTTGAGCTCGTTGAGTTCGGCGAGTTGAGGTACACGGTGCCCATAGCGATTGAGTTGGAGCGAGATTCTGTGAGGAGAAGAGGCGTCGTGAGTGACAAAAACCGATAGTTGGATATTGGGAAAATGTTTTTCTGAACAAGATGGGCAGTTGCCAAAACATCGGGAGGAAGAGGTATAATATCTAGTTAACTTTAGACAGCAACTTTCAAAACAGAGTGAGTGAAGGAAAGCTAATAATTCCGACATGTTTGGTAACGTGAAAGTACACACAAATACCTACACACGTTGGCTGATAATCATGGTTAATTTATCTCCATATTTCTCAAAACATAGTGAGTGAACTATCTCATATGAAGAGACCATATGAGTTAGGATCTAGGAGCTCTTTTTAATGGAACTAGTTTTTAATTGGTTAATAATCGCTAGCTAGTTCATTTATTCCCAACATATAATACATTACATTAAAAAACATTGAAAAATAATTATGTAATGTTCAATCTTTTTCTGTGCGCCCATTTAGTATTCGATTTATAATCAATAAAAGTATATTCAACATTTTTAGAAACGTGGAGACACATTAACTAAAAGCTCACAACGTCTACATAACTACAGAACAATACTGTGACTTGGCTGCTGCATACGATTTACATCTGCTATCAAGTGTTAGTTACCTGCCAGGGTTGTTACGAGCGAAGCAGCACAATATCAGAGAGCTCCATCATCCGTCGGGGTAGCACATTCAAATAGACAGCAAAATATCTTAGTTCCAACCTTAACTTAGTGCTCAATGACAGATTGATGAACAAATATCCAATCGAAGACCCTTTGTATTGCGACTAGCCCTTCGTCTTTTGAATAACGACGACTATTTTGTAATTTTTTTGTTTTGGTGTATCTACGAAAAAGAATTGTCACCATTTAATCATCAAAGTCAATCTGAAATTGTGCTGTGCTCTCTACATGCAATCTATGTAGAATTTTGGACGCAGTGGGAAGTACTCTAGAATCTGTCATTCATGTGTAGTTAGTCCATTCACATTCACAGTACCTTCGCACCGGTATTAACTGCCAATGCGTAACAATAATATCACTATTTTTTTAAAATATTTTGAGTTTATAATAAATTTAATATCTTTTAATCAATAAAATAAACAAATAAATTATACAAGTCCTGATTTGATACAATTCGACGAAAAACTCGTCTTATGCATTGACAACAACGGTTGAAATTGTACTCACATTTTCTACAAACCGAGAGAATATTCTGGAAGCTATTCAAACTATTACCAGATGACAAATATAGATTTTATTTTCTCCAAAAATTGGCTTGTATTGTCCTTCCTCTATACCATTAAAAATTAAAATGTAAAACATTTTCAAACACGTTTATAGTCTCAAAACTGACCAATTTAAATTCTCTGTGTACTCCTCAAAATTATTAAAAACCGTTTTCAAATATTTACTTTCGGCTACGTATTCTTTGACGATTACGTTTGAAGAGGTCTTGGAAATTTTGGCAGAAACTTGAGATATTGAGAGATCTTTGCTGTTGTACATTAAGTAAATAACAAGCTTATACGTAAGTTGTAATCCAGCTTACAAAGTTTACACGCATAAAACACCGTCTCTCCTACAGGACTCAGGTCACATCATCGCCTCCGTCACATCAATGCCTACCCTTGTGCGGCGTCTTGACGGGCGAGTTCGCCGCCGACCTCATGGCGACGTCCTGGAAGGTGACTGGCGAGTAGACGCCGCGCCCGCCCTCCCCCATGCCGCCGACGGAGCCGCGCGGACTGATCTTGGCCATGGCGTCGGCGATGCGGATGGGCGACGTCGCCCGGGAAAGCGGCTTCCGGTTATCGCGGTGTTTCAACCAGAATGTCTGCATTTCACCTGCAGGACAACTCTTGCTATAGGCCATGCTTAAATATAACCCCAAAGGGGTGATTCTCATTACTTATACGTAAGCTAAAAAGTAGATGTATTAACCATTTTTATGGTTTACCATAGTTGGTCCTGTTTACAATAAACCATACCGAAGTGTAAACGCAGTTCATATTTTTCTCAAATGAAGTTCCTTTGAAGTCACGAATATTGTGCCGGATTTACCCACATTCTACTTACAGTGTGATTATTGTGCCGGATTTACCCACATTCTACTTAAAATGTAAATCTTGTGTCAGAGGTACATACATTCTACTTCGACAGTATTTGGTACATCAAACTTGAACATTGAATGCATTTTATAACCCATTACATATCATTAGATACGTTATCTAATTGTGTATCGGAAACATAACAGTTTCAACGTAAAGACTAGGACCAGAACTCGATGGAAAGTTTTTCAAAGTAAGTGGAATGTGGGTAAGCCTGGCATAATGATATGAGTGATTAGATATAATGAGAAATATTATGTATGACATTTTGAAAGGCATCTAGAAAGAGATGCTAGTATAATATATATTTTCAAAAAATATAACCCTAATTAGTTCTAATAAATAGAAACGCTTTATATGTTTAACTACTTTAAAAAATGACATTTTTGTATCGACTAGCGGAAGACTTAAAGTGGGGAACCCCCAGGTGATCATTGTCACGCAAAATACTGTGTTCTTGGAAAATTTTCGGAATTCGTCTTCATTGAAAATTAATCTTGTCTAAGTAGAAATGTTCTGAAATCGAACCACTTGGTCAGGCCAGGTTGTTCATTAATCAAATCATTTCTAGATGATCGTTTCGAATTTGATGAATATCGATACGAAATCAATCATCCTTTACACGATCTCTTGCGTTTCAATGCACAATAAACAATTTACAATCGGCTGGGTCATTATTCGAATAGAAAATGCAAAACATAGCGTAGACATATTCTAAATTAATTACCTATATTCAATAAATAATGCAAATGACGTTGAATTATTCAACTTTGTAACGCTAAATGCTATTTTGAACGATATAACTCAAATTCGTCATAGCTTTGTCCTTTTCCCTTGTCTGTGCCATGTATTCTCAAAATTAAAGTCCACAACCCACGCCGTCGAGACACAATTCGTCAAACTGACCTTGAATCACCTTCTTATTCTAGAGAGTCTCTAGAACAACGGTAGCGGTTCATCAAAAGGTGCGCAAATTACTATTTCGACATCTGTTCATCTCAAGACGATTAACAGAAGGACATGACTTCGATTCCCAGTTGGGATGTGCGACTTTATTTCACGAGCCTGTTCCCACCAACTTCCCGCATAAGTGAGTTATTTGATCTCATCTCGTACCTTTGCCTTTGACGCTGACAATCCCCCTCTCGACCACTTTATACGTCTCCGGGAGCAGATCTCTCGTGTACTCCGAGATGTGAATCTTCATCGCCTCGCTGGTGGACTCCATACGGGATGCCGTGTTGACGGAGTCCCCGAACAAGCAGTACCGCGGCATCTTCAAGCCGACGATGCCGGCGACGACGGCGCCCGTGTGGATGCCGACGCGGATCTTCAGATGGAGGTCGGTGGACGGATCCTTGAGGTCGGTGATCGCCTCCACCATGTCGAGGGCCATGTCGCACACGCGCTCCGCGTGGTTGCTCACCTTGTTGGGGGCGCCGCCGACGACCATGTAGGCGTCGCCGATTGTCTCCACCTGCAGGGAGACGTCGGTCAGATTGTGATGCGAGAAGAATTACGCCTTAGAAGCTTGAAACTCTCATTGGTTCGGCCAGAAAGAAGAGATGTTTGAACGATACAACTTAAATTCGTAACACGAAGAAAATATAGCCATACGTATTTATCAGTTTCAGTAACTTAATTACTGTGAAAACGCTGTGTGTAACACGTTGATGATGATGAGGGAGCAATTTGTTTTTTATTTTTCCCTACTTTATAACACATTGTGAATTGTTTTCTACAAATATAGGTAAACTAATAAACTGATATCAGCCAACTTAAAATATAAAAATAAATGTTATATTTTGCAGTTAGTTTTACGTTAATTCTACGATTTATACACGCTGGAGTGCAAACAAAACCAAATAATTGGCAAGCGATCTTGGTTTGGATCATTTGCTACTCGATAGATACATTTTGACAACAATATAAGAAGTTTTTGGCCGATTTCGCTGATAATGTTCGATATGAACTATAATTGACATTACCCATCATTTCACTGTTCAATCAACATTTAGAACACATTCGAATAATACGCTAATATTAAGTCAAATGATCATTATATTTCTCTAAAATGTCATCTTGATGAGAGAAACTGTGTGACGTGTAGCTCTGCTCCTGAGAGCTCGGCTCCTCCACCAGCTGCGCACGCACCTTGTAGACCTCGTGTCTCTCCGTGAGGTTGTCGAAGATCGAGTACATGGCGTTGAGCATGGAGACCACCTCCATGGGAGAGATGCGCGAGCAGATCTCCGTGAAGGTGACCACGTCAGAGAACAACACAGACACGTTGTCGAACATCTGGAAGCATCACATCAATCAGACAATGAGCATGGAGACCACCTCCATGGGCGAGATGCGCGAGCAGATCTCCGTGAAGGTCACCACGTCAGAGAACAACACAGACACGTTGTCGAACATCTGGAAGCATCACATCAATCAGACAATGAGCATGGAGACCACCTCCATGGGCGAGATGCGCGAGCAGATCTCCGTGAAGGTCACCACGTCAGAGAACAACACAGACACGTTGTCGAACATCTGGAAGCATCACATCAATCAGACAATGAGCATGGAGACCACCTCCATGGGCGAGATGCGCGAGCAGATCTCCGTGAAGGTCACCACGTCAGAGAACAACACAGACACGTTGTCGAACATCTGGAAGCATCACATCAATCAGACAGTGAGCATGGAGACCACCTCCATGGGCGAGATGCGCGAGCAGATCTCCGTGAAGGTCACCACGTCACAGAACAACACAGACACGTTGTCGAACATCTGGAAGCATCACATCAATCAGACAATGAGCATGGAGACCACCTCCATGGGCGAGATGCGCGAGCAGATCTCCGTGAAGGTCACCACGTCAGAGAACAACACAGACACGTTGTCGAACATCTGGAAGCATCACATCAATCAGACAGTGAGCATGGAGACCACCTCCATGGGCGAGATGCGCGAGCAGATCTCCGTGAAGGTTACTACGTCAGAGAACAACACAGACACGTTGTCGAACATCTGGAAGCATCACATCAATCAGACAATGAGCATGGAGACCACCTCCATGGGCGAGATGCGCGAGCAGATCTCCGTGAAGGTCACCACGTCAGAGAACAACACAGACACGTTGTCGAACATCTGGAAGCATCACATCAATCAGACAATGAGCATGGAGACCACCTCCATGGGCGAGATGCGCGAGCAGATCTCCGTGAAGGTGACCACGTCAGAGAACAACACAGACACGTGGTCGAACATCTGGAAGCATCACATCAATCAGACAATGAGCATGGAGACCACCTCCATGGGCGAGATGCGCGAGCAGATCTCCGTGAAGGTCACCACGTCAGAGAACAACACAGACACGTTGTCGAACATCTGGAAGCATCACATCAATCAGACAATGCGCATGGAGACCACCTCCATGGGCGAGATGCACGAGCAGATCTCCGTGAAGGTGACCACGTCAGAGAACAACACAGACACGTTGTCGAACATCTGGAAGCATCACATCAATCAGACAATGAGCATGGAGACCACCTCCATGGGCGAGATGCGCGAGCAGATCTCCGTGAAGGTGACCACGTCAGAGAACAACACAGACACGTTGTCGAACATCTGGAAGCATCACATCAATCAGACAATGAGCATGGAGACCACCTCCATGGGCGAGATGCGCGAGCAGATCTCCGTGAAGGTCACCACGTCAGAGAACAACACAGACACGTTGTCGAACATCTGGAAGCATCACATCAATCAGACAATGAGCATGGAGACCACCTCCATGGGAGAGATGCGCGAGCAGATCTCCGTGAAGGTCACCACGTCAGAGAACAACACAGACACGTTGTCGAACATCTGGAAGCATCACATCAATCAGACAATGAGCATGGAGACCACCTCCATGGGCGAGATGCGCGAGCAGATCTCCGTGAAGGTCACCACGTCAGAGAACAACACAGACACGTTGTCGAACATCTGGAAGCATCACATCAATCAGACAATGAGCATGGAGACCACCTCCATGGGCGAGATGCGCGAGCAGATCTCCGTGAAGGTCACCACGTCAGAGAACAACACAGACACGTTGTCGAACATCTGGAAGCATCACATCAATCAGACAATGAGCATGGAGACCACCTCCATGGGCGAGATGCGCGAGCAGATCTCCGTGAAGGTGAACACGTTAGAGAACAACACAGACACGTTGTCGAACATCTGGAAGCACCACATCAATCAGACAATGAGCATGGAGACCACCTCCATGGGAGAGATGCGCGAGCAGATCTCCGTGAAGGTCACCACGTCAGAGAACAACACAGACACGTTGTCGAACATCTGGAAGCATCACATCAATCAGACAATGAGCATGGAGACCACCTCCATGGGCGAGATGCGCGAGCAGATCTCCGTGAAGGTTACTACGTCAGAGAACAACACAGACACGTTGTCGAACATCTGGAAGCATCACATCAATCATCGTTTCATCATTTGTAAATTTTCTTTAATTCGGTACCTATTACAAACTAATGTTAAAACAATGCCTTGACTAAATTTTTGTCTAAATTTGAGGGAGTGGAGAGAAAGACATGTTAAACACCAAATAAAAAAATAAATATAATTTAAAATGTCGCGACCTGTCTGCGAAGAGTACATTAAGAACCCTCTGTTTCGAAAATATCCCCACCAAGAGCACGACAAAGATGCTTTGTGCATTGCTGACGCAAACGAATCAATTATGCGGGAGAGAGGTTCTGGATCTTATCTCAGAATACTGATATTGGCGCTTAGATTGTTTTTCTCCTCACCCCCTCTTTTGTTACCTCATTTAGCTTAAAGGCGGAATTGGAGTAGAGAGGCCCATTACTCCAACTAAGAGAAAACCCAATTTGTCATACTTTAAATGTCAGATATATCACATAAATTGAGATAATATCTATTTAAAAATTCCGGCGCAGCTGCTAAAATAGTTCAGGTAGTAATTTTGTTCTCATTTGAAATAATTGTTATGACAATCAACCGATCGTTTATTAGAAGAAGCAAGTTTTTCAGATCACTGAGGTAACTGAAAGTGAGCGTAGGTTAATTAAACTAGCTGTAAAGCAGTGTCAAAAGTGGAATCAATTACTGAACTATTACTCAGACCAGGCTCTGAAATTGGACTGCAATGGAATGTAATTCAGGTGTCACGGTGAATCAATGTCTATGCGGAATTTTGTGGTTTTGACAGTAATTGACATTCTATACTTTGCTGTACGTTTTGGAATTGATCCGAGTCAATTTAATGCTCTTTTAACAAAACAAGCTCAAAATTGACGTGTGTACATTAATTGTTGAAGATTTTAATTTGGAATTCGTATACAGTTTGTTAATTATGCAAACGCTGTGTCCGAGCTGGATTGATATAAAACTTAATTAGGTTACAGAATAACCCCGCAGAGAAAAATCTATATCGTATTTGAAAAAGATCCATTAGCAGAGGCGGAAAATTCGGAGAGATTTTCACTTGAAATGTTGATGAATTTCAAATGACTCCACAAGCTGAAAGCGACTCTCGGAGTGAATGTTGACAGAGAACGCGTTGCTCACCTCACACGTGTCGATGGGGTTCTCTCCGGTCCGCAGCCTGTCGGCTACTTGCTTCGGTATCATCTGATACAAAAGTTCGTCAGTTCTTTTCATCTCCTCGTCGAGCTTCTTCATCGAGTCTTCCAGCTTCTTGCTCTTCTGTTGCTCTTGGTCCAGAGCTAGTTTTAGCTCGACGGACTGTTGCGTTCCCGCCAACATCAGATCTCTGGGGGCACAAAGCGGCTATTTATAGGGGGATAAACATTATTAGAAAGGGATAAAAGGAAGATTGGATATTGGAGGGAAAGAATGAACTCAGAAGATAGGTTTAATGAAATGAATATACAGGAAATGGATTGAAAACGGAAATAAACCGAGAGGAAATATTGTGAGTAATGAGGAGAGATAAATATCATGGAATAACGTAGTATAATGTATTGACGTTGGCTCCATCTCTATGGGGCTCGGCCAGATGAGTGATTTCTGACTCCAGCGCTATTTGCTCAGGACAAGTGTGAAGTGGATAGCAAAAGTGGCACACTTTGACTGCACGCTGTTATAGAAGTAGACTTTTAGAGAGTTGAAATGAACAAGTTCTGCGAGAACTCAAAAGTTTGTTTCAAGGGAACGTTTCATAAAGATCTCCCCTCGGCTTTAAAACAGAGGCAGAAGAAGTCTACCTGTTTTTGAAAATGATATGCCATTAGGAAATATGAAACGGGGTGGCATTCAAAAGTATCATTAAGGGAATTATAATATAAATGTGAAACCGTTCTACCCTTTAGAAATATGATGTCTTGTTTATGGCCTGGCTACACAGTTAATTAATACAAACATCATGACTAGTAAGAAAACAGAGAAGTAGAAATAAGATGTCTCTGATAATTGAAAAGGAATTGATTTGGCCCGGAGGCTGCAGCATCTTCTAAAATATGAGACAAAACAACCGATATCTCATCGATTTGTATTGTAGATGTTAATTAATTCCTGGTTCCACTTTACTTCTGTTTAGCTTCTATTTTCACTACATCGTGATTTTTGTTGTATTTTTGATAAATAAAACTGAACACTCACCGACTGAAATCGTGCATCGACAGATCGTTGATGTACAACCCTGTATTGACCAACGCAGTCAAGTCCGGCATCACAGGGGTGCCCAAATACATCATCATATGCCAGCTGTCCATGTAGATCATTTGCCCTAAACGAGATTCAACCCCTTTCATTAGTATTTAGCTCTAGGCAGATCTTTACAAATCTTATTCAATAGAACTTCTTCTTTGTGTACCTTTGAGCGTGAGTTTCTGTTCTGTTGGTCCATCATCTTCTTCCTCTTCCTGAACTGTGTCTTCGCTGGACATCGTGATGTCTTTGATCTTCTTCCTGTCCAGAGGTTTCTCTGTCACTACAGGCTCGACTGTTACCAGCTCGAAGATGTTGTTCGTTCGATTTAATATCTAACAATATAAGGATGTATTAGAAATACAAAATGATCAGCGCAACGGCTACCGTGAAATTAAATCTTCGCAGCTTCAAAACATTTTCGAAAATAACATAATTTTATATAAAATAGAGATAATTGTGTTGAGAACCCTAATTAATATTCCTAATCTAAAAGATGAAGGAGAGAAACTGGACGTAAGCAAGCTATGATTGAAATTGAGTTGACGATGTTCTAAATAATTAAATCTGAAAAGGTAGTACCTGCATACGTCACAAAAGCACAAACCACCACCACAAAAACGCTTGCGTAAATACACGTGTGCAAATATGAAATATATTGCAAACAAATCAATGAAGACAAACTTGCTTTGTGAACAACTTTTTATTTCCATTTCATAGTAAAAAGCTCGTAGTGGTAATTAATCACTTTGTAACGCTAATTAATTTCATTGGGTCAGGTTCCATTATAATTTTTTAATTACGGTTTTCCGACAATTAATCAACCAGTTTTATAATATGGTAGCAGCAGCCGCTCTCCTTTACAAAACCCTCCACCTACACACGCAAACAAGTGCTGACATTGAGATCATCTGCTAACTTACTGTCTGAAACTTGAAGGCGATGAGAGGACGAATGAGATCGAACCAGTCGGTGATTTTCTTGTCCACCAAATCCGGTAATATGACCATCAACGAATTGCCGATGCTTTTCACAACCATGTCGCTTCTATGGAAGGGAAGAAGCAAATGAGCGTTATTTTCAAACATTTCGCAGCATAGGATGTGAATTAATTAAATTAGGTACATATGTGAATGAGTTAAGGCTTCAGTCAATCACTTGTTTGGATTCTAATTAATTGATTAACATTTTCTGGAACACAGACAGCTAGATCTTTGATTTAAGCAGATTCAAAGCGTTTTTGTCCACCTCGTTGGCAAAATGTGAGGATTGTTTCGGCGCCTCTTTTTCGACCTGTAAGAATGGATATGGAACACAATATGTGGATATACGACAATATAGTTAAATTGATATATTTTCATGAAGTTTAAAAGAGGAAATAAATAAAGTAAACAAAAAGATAAATTTCTATAGTGACCGAGAAAAAAGTAACAGTACAATCTAATTTGTTACAAAATTTTATCTTGAAAAGCCAAAATTTTTAATAATTATCGGTGTTATTGGTAGAATATTGAACATTGAAAACTATTATCATTTAAAATGTACATGTTAATTTTTCCGATCCTATGATTTTCCAACTCTAAGGGCCGGTCTTTCAATACTCTGCTAAAAAGCTAGAAGTTAAGTATAAACGGTCATTCAAGGAATGCCATTGGTTGTTGCCGTGGCAATAGTCCTAATCAACTGTTTAAATTGTAGCCGAGTATTGAAAAATGGCTCTAAGTCGGTATCAGTATGAGACTTGAAATGTTGTACTGTGTAAGTCTCACCCGAACACGACGCAGAAGGGGAATATCTCGAAGACCATGGATGCTTGTATCGGCAAATGTTTCTCGTCTCTTGTCAAACTCACGACGGTTGACTGC
The DNA here is from genome assembly GCA_934045905.1 of Leuctra nigra. Taxonomy (NCBI): domain Eukaryota; kingdom Metazoa; phylum Arthropoda; class Insecta; order Plecoptera; family Leuctridae; genus Leuctra; species Leuctra nigra. The sequence goes on from OW203764.1 coordinate 24,901,130, forward strand.
GAGAAGGCGCGATTGTCGAACCAACATTGGAATGTCACATGGACGGTGTCAAATAGCAGCTCTTCTTTCACCACGTCGATACGCATATCTTTATTGTAGAAGTGACGACCCACCTGAAGAAGATTTCACGACTATTGTAGTTGGAATTATTTCAACATGATTTTATTTCAAACAAAATGGTCGACACCAGGAATGGATTGCTCGTGAATTGACTATCACCCAATGGAAACTATCGTATACCGCAAGTTCGATAATTGTTAAATTCCCATCAATATCAGCCAGCTTTTTAACTAATAACATATTAACGTATGGTAATGTACAGCTCGGAATGTTATAATAACAACAGCTACATGTAACAGTCACATAACAACTGTTTTTAGATAAACTGTGGTAGTTATTGTACTATAGAAGTCACTTTCCAACTTAGCCGCGCAAAATCAGACCCATGTCTCTTCAAATAAACATATAAACTTCAGACGAACATAAAATATCTTGCCCCTCATTAAAGGAGTTGTCAACCATAAATTTGTCAAATAATTTTAATATCCATGAACAACTTTTGATTATGAATCGATTGATTAACATTAAAACTATACCGGGTAATTTCCTCTGATTTCCAAAATTTCCAAAATTTTGATTTAAAGGTTTTGCCCTTATTAAAATATATAAATATGTGTTCAAATGGCATGCCATTTTTAAATATGTAAGCTGATAGTACATATCTTGCATCGTTGGCCCACAATAAAGATAAAATCATACGTGAATTTCCGAAAACGACCAAAAGATCCAATTAATATCGAAGATTTCGCGATATTATTTGAAACGCGGCATGTCCAGCGTTTTTGCGTTTTTGTGTAAATTCGCCATTTCCTTTTGTTTTGGGTGCCTTCCGTGAGTTTTTTCGTTTTTTAAATGTTAAAATAAAGAAAATAACTGCAAATCATTTTATTATCAAATACTTATAGTTGATTTTGAATCTGTTTTTGCCCGGCTTTAAGTTTTTCATGTTTTCAATGCAATAAAAAAATTGCGCGAGAATATTAAGAGAGCTACTTTAATACGCGAAATCATCTCAAAATGTTTTTATATCAGCTTTTGTGTTTGCATAGCTTTTAAAACAATAGGTCTCTGATTTTATAGCAACCAAAAAATATCTGTGTAAGCTGTACTTTCCCGTAAGAGCAAGGCAGGTAGTATAATGTGTCTAGAAACAACAATAGTTTTTTTTATGAATAATTTTGTCTTGTTCCAAATATGTTTTAAATTAACAAAATTGTCTCCTTGATAAAAACACACAATTTCCAGCAAGAAAAAAAACTTCAACTTAATGATAATAATTCTTATTAAATCGGCTCGATCTTCCTACCTCTCTGATTTGCCCCATGGTATAATACACGAATCCTCTTCTCTTACTCCTGTAGTGCAATGTGAGACCATCTCTAGTTTCGTTCTCGCAGAAGAAAGATGGCGCTCGCATCCTCGGGTACGAGAACTTGAGATACTCGTGGAGATTGTCGAGACCTGTGAGAAGCAATACCTCTTTCAAATCTCCATCCATTACACAAACTTGAGATACTCGTGGAGGTTGTCGAGACCTGTGAGAAGCAACACGTCTTTCAAATCTCCATCCATTACACAAACTTGAGATACACGTGGAGGTTGTCGAGACCTGTGAGAAGCAACACGTCTTTCAAATCTCCATCCATTACACAAACTTGAGATACACGTGGAGGTTGGTGAGACCTGTGAGAAGCAATACCTCTTTCAAATCTCCATCCATTACACAAACTTTAGAAACTCGTGGAGGTTGTCAAGACCTGTGAGAAGCAACACGTCTTTCAAATCTCCATCCATTACACAAACTTGAGATACTCGTGGAGGTTGTCGAGACCTGTGAGAAGCAACACGTCTTTCAAATCTCCATCCATTACACAAACTTGAGATACACGTGGAGGTTGTCGAGACCTGTGAGAAGCAACACGTCTTTCAAATCTCCATCCATTACACAAACTTGAGATACACGTGGAGGTTGTCGAGACCTGTGAGAAGCAACACGTCTTTCAAATCCTCCATCCATTACACAAACTTGAGATACTCGTGGAGGTTGTCGAGACCTGTGAGAAGCAACACCTCTTTCAAATCTCCATCCATTACACAAACTTGAGATACACGTGGAGGTTGTCGAGACCTGTGAGAAGCAACACGTCTTTCAAATCCTCCATCCATTACACAAACTTGAGATACACGTGGAGGTTGTCGAGACCTGTGAGAAGCAACACGTCTTTCAAATCTCCATCCATTACACAAACTTGAGATACTCGTGGAGATTGTCGAGACCTGTGAGAAGCAACACGTCTTTCAAATCTCCATCCATTACACAAACTTGAGATACTCGTGGGATTGTCGAGACCTGTGAGAAGCAACACGTCTTTCAAATCTCCATCCATTACACAAACTTGAGATACTCGTGGAGGTTGTCGAGACCTGTGAGAAGCAACACGTCTTTCAAATCTCCATCCATTACACAAACTTGAGATACTCGTGGAGGTTGGTGAGACCTGTGAGAAGCAACACGTCTTTCAAATCCTCCATCCATTACACATCAGTATTAACTCATAGTACTCTTCAAGATGAGCGCCTGAGGACGATACAGAAGTTTCACTTGACGCGAGCCGCCGGGCATTTAGTTAGATCTTTTGAAGCAGAAGTTTTCATATTAGTGTAAGTATACGTAGGTATTTAAATGACAACGGGAAGATAGCGACCCACGGAGCGGCGAATCTAGAAATACATTTCAATAGGAGCTGACAATATCTGGAATAAAAATTGTAACTGAAGAAGAATGGTTCGAGAGAAAATTACATGTTAAGATCATTCGATTACTTGCATAATTTTAAAGCTTAATTTAAATCCTAATAAAAGTAACTAATGGAAAAACAGCAAAAGTTCCCTCTACTAATAAGTTAAATCTAAAAAATCAGTCCTCGAAATTAGAAAAAATTATGAATCAAAACATTCTCAGAACAAATTTATTGCCTGAAATAAAATATCTCTTTCAAAATCTACTAAAAAAATCATACGCCAAGAATATTTTTATATAAAAAAATATTTAATTAACAATTTGACTTGGCCTTTTTTGTAACATCATTACTATTCAGTGATATTCTAGATTTTACTTATTTTAAGGAAGGAGACTTGGCTGGTGCTTTTACACGAGTGCTTTTGTGGGATACAAATACTTTTTAGTTACTTTGTTGAACTACTTGTAACGCAAATTGCATGGACTTGCTAATTTCTTTTAAGAGATACGTCATTCATGATGTTACCTATCTGGAAAAATATAGCTAGATTCTGAATACTCGCATTTTTAATGAAATGCGTAAAATTAGCGCGTGTTTTGTACAATAGCACCACCCGTTTTCAGATGGCATCAGTTCCGGTTTCTAAAATGATGGCTGATAACACTTCAATCAATGTGGAATTTATATTTTCAAATGCTTTTATTTCATTATTAACGTCCAGTTCCGAACTTCCGATGCTGTGCGAAATTCTAGTTGCACCATCGATTCTCCACACAGATGAACGTCTCAATTCATTGTCGTTCGTTTCGTTCCAATCTGTCCAGCTACTTTCAAGATGACATTACTTCTGTTTTAAAACGAGAGAGCAGAAAAGGCATAAGTGGGAAGGCACACTTAGACGCCAAAAGTGCCCATTTGGTGAAATTGTACAATAAATCGGTTCAGCCGTTTATAGTCTGTTATCTTTTTACAAGATTTTTTCTCCAGAAGAAAGAGGAGATTTAGGAGAGGGATTATGAAACCATAATACCGTTTTCACGACCCTTTTAAATTTAGATGTTGCACGCATCGGTGCTCTCTCATCAACGTGATGCACTGAGCGTTTTCCTAGTATTAAAATGTATTTACTTGTTTATTTTACCCCCAATTTCCCACATTCTTAACAATTGAAAGAAACTATATAGTTGTGATGAAACACAGAATTCTTGAATACGCATTGTGATATTTGAGGCATCATTATACCGCACAGTATACGTGTCTCGGTGGAACATATTATGCAGAAGAATGCTACAAGTTGGTTGTAAAGAGCTTTCAGCTATCTGAACATTGTAAAAGCTGCCTTTTGTTTGAGGATTCAATGGAAAGTAAGTCTCTTCTTGATTGGAATATTTAGCTGGTAAATATTAACATGAAGCTTCAACGTTTCAGATATTTTATTCTGGTAATATTTTAGTATTAGCAATAAACGCACAATTTTCTTTTAAAATTATTTGCACAAGTTTTCCCGTGGATACTCGTTAGTTCGTCTGTAAAGTCTATTTGTCTCCTCCAACTTTTTTGGTTTCGTAAGTAATTACTTCTGTTTATTGAACCTTGCAAGTGAAAGGTTCAAAATTAAATGAATGAAATAAAAGAATATTCGGTCACTTTTTACTCCGAGTTAAAAAAATATCAGTGTTGCCCTCCACAAATACGACAAATTTCAAGAAACTCTTGCAGTATCCATGTAATTCTTTTACATCAGTGACCTTTAACAATACAAGAAATCAAGAAATAAATGATCCAATATGCAATTGACGCCCTTTCTTCCCTCTACACTAATTTTATCACTCAAGAACCCTTGACCTTTAGTACTACACAGTGTTGTCAAAGTTACTTTTAAAATGTAGCAGTGTTACAGCTACAGTTACTTGCTCAAAATTCTAACAGTGTTACAGCTACAGTTACAGGGGTTTCAAAAGTAACACCGATACAGTTACTTTTCGAACGAAAAGTATCAGTGTTAAGTTACAGTTACTTTCATATTGACAGCAGTTACTTTCACAGCTACTTTCAATTTGGAAGCATTCAAATAGTTTAAGCCTACTAGAAACTCTTTGCATTATTCCTTCAATTTTTTACATTTGAAGGGATTGAATTAAGTTTTGATGGAAAACTGAAGATAGTGAACAGGGCTGGCAGGACAAGAAAAAAAGTCCAGTTCAGCGGCTTTTTAGAATCTTTTTGTCATTTTATGCCTTCTAGAGGGTTGATTTTTTACCATTTTCTAACGAATCGGACATTTTACGTTATTCAGTGATGGATTAAATGTAACATGTTACATTTCAGTAAAGTTACTCAAAATTGTAACGGGATATAAGTTATAGTTACAATTTTCAATAAAGAAAGTAACTGAATACAATGACAATTACTTTATTTTTTAAGTAACATGTTACAGTTACTTTTACTTGAAAAAAGTAGCATGTTACCAGTAACATGTTACTTTGTATCATGTTACTACTCAACACTGGTACTACATAAGTTACAGCATAGTTGTCCAGTCCAGCTTTGGTTTGTAGTTTGAGCAATGCTAGCAATCAATCTAGATATTAATTAAACTTCAAAGTGAAATAAGCGAATACCTAAGCTTGGACGAAATGACGTCATGTGTTAATCAATATGTGGTCCATATTATATTTCCCATGGTTTTGCCTGCTACTGTTAGACGTGTTGAAATGATTCATTTACGATATCGAATACTTGTTTTCATGCTAGATCAAATGTTAAAGGTTAGCAGGCATATTTTTTCCTTTGACGTTCCAACTGTTTGTCAGGAATCCTGTTATAAAACATGAGTATGTAGTCAGGGAGAGAAAGAGAGAGAGAGAACAGTTTCTAATTACAGTCCGACGAAGGGAAAATATTTGGGTCCCAGCTCGATACTTTCTATGGAACTTTTGACATCTAATTAAATGTTAACATCAAGCGCGAAGCTATGCTCGATGGAATTTGACCGCGCAAAGATATTGACTTTCAAGTATGCGATTCACAATATAATATGGAACACGAATTGAATTATTTGAAAATAATTGTTGAGCAACAAACTGTCTAAAGCAGGAGACAAAGCAAGCAGAAAGGCCAATTGGCATATAAAGCTACCAGAACTTTGTAATTTCGAAGGCTTAGGATATCTTTAATGACTCATCATTATATTGAATTACAACGACTTGAACGACTTACTAAGAATTTTAGGCAATATATAGAAATATAGAATTAATTTTCATTTAATTACTGCATTTCACTGAAACAATATAACAAGATCTATTTAATCACATATTTGAACTACCAACAAAATATTGTTGCTCTTATAGAACCATCAAACATAAATGGATTAGGAAATTGAGTTTCTTTTATCTCTTTCATATATACATATTATATCGTTTTACACACACAGAGAATATGGCAAGAAATTCCAATAAAGATTCAATAAGAATCAGAATTTAGAATTTAAGTCCAGAATTCTTAATCAGAATTTAAGTCCAGAATTTAATTTCCCCGTTTCTCCTGAGAGAAGATATATGAACATGACAGGGAATACGCCATGACGGAAATTTAAACCGACCCTTAGAATTCTCTGCTTTGAAGTCGTGGTATTTTGCGTGAGGTATACGAAGTCGAACACATTTTATTTGTTTCAACACTTGAGGCAAATTATTCCGACCTTGTGGTCTCATGGAGGAATCGATCAAAGTTCGAACATCGCCCGTGAGTATACTGACACATACTTACACTTACACTTACACTTACACATACACTTACACTTACACTTGCACTTACACTTACACTTCTTACAGTTACACTTACACTTACACTTACACTTACACTTACACTTACATGTACGTACACTTACACTTTTACACCAGCTATGCGTACCCACTAGGATCAAATGATGAACTTAAGCGATAACAATGTATAAAAGCAAAGCGTGAACTCACCATTGAGGAAATCTCTCAAATGTCTGCCGAGTACGGATAGAACGCGATCGTACCCGTACTGGCCGACAAACCGCACGAAATAAACTCCCATGGCGTCCATGAACTCCCTCTCCGACACACCAAGGACCTAAAACAACAGAAAACAAGACAATTTCAGTCCAATCCTCTCTCTACTCGTTTTCGAATACGAGTAGTATCTAATGAAGAAGAGAGTATGCAACAAATCATAATATCGAGTGAATTAGGTTGATTAATGAGGGGAGTGTGACACGAAGGAATAAAAAAAAATCTTATTTTTGTAATGTTTTATATAGATTGATCGATTTTTTATTGGATAATATTGTTTTAATGCGAGAAGTTTGTCAAAAATAAATCTAGCGATGATCTCCTATTATAATCTAATGGTCGCATGTAACTTAGAACACGATTTTCTCAAAATCATTATTCTCCATCGTTAGGAACATTTATGTCAAAATTCAAAAACAGTTCAAACTAGAGAACTAATTTTTTGCACTCTTTCCTCTCAGGCTAATTAATAAAATGAACTAAAATCAGCTTACGTAGCTGATATTAGTTAGAAATAAAATAATACAAAATTTATTTCCAAAATTTTTTAGTCGAAAAATTATTTTTTAACTTCCACAATAATTAGAAAAAATCATATCTCTTCAGGGTTTCATCGCAGGATTCTTATTTTAGTCAATTTACAGATAACATTATGTGAGAGTATGAGACAAAAATTTTAGTTCATGAGTATGATCATCAGATTCTTGTAAAAATGTTCCTAGCCATCATACAAAATTACATGCTAAACCTTCGTTTTACACTCCCCTTAATAATACAGTTGGGAGGATTTTGTTGTGTTACACTCCCCTTAATAATACAATGTTGTATGGATTTTGTTAAGAAATATATTTTTTACAAGTTGCCTTTCAACGAAGAGTACTCGAAGGCGTATAAAGTTTAAATAATGATCTACCAGTTGCTATATTTTACTCTTTGAGAACAGAGAACAGTTCATCTTGGTGATCCGGCACTAATACTTCGCAGCTACTTCCGAAGTACGAGTTATGACAGTTGACAAGCTGTTGGGAATTACTCGCATTTCGTGTAGTCAATGAACAAACCCATCAGAACGGTTAATGAGTGTAAAAGTGGATAATAATCAGAAACATTAACCTCCTCGTGTCTCCTGGGCTCCTGTCTCTCTGATGTAGCCTCGTGGAGGGGTTGTGGGGGAGTTCGGTGAAATTAGTCTCCATTCAGAAAATGCGAGTTTAATTATAAAAAAGTATGAATTATTAAACATGAAAAGCGACGAGGTTTTCTGAGAGGTAGATTATGAAAAATACTTGCTTTCAATTTAAATCTTGGCACATCCAGAGAGCTCGTTATTAGTGGGGCGTTACTTTGTAGAACACGACAACTCTTTTACCCTTTTTATTTATGTTATATTTTGACTAGAACGCTAGTCAGCGGGCGAGCTAGTGAAAATATGATGACAGTGTTAATGGTTAAATCATAAAAAATACGGTTTTTGTTATGATATTGAACTTGTCCAGAGCATAATCTCGAATGAGAGCCAAGATCAAGATAACAAATTAAAACACAAACAGGACAAGTATCAAATATTAAGTTTTGTGGGGTTGGGAAATGTATTTATATTATTTTTATACAAATACAATATTTTGAAAACATATTTTGAATATTATGATGAATGATAATAACAATGTGAATAATTTTGTTTTAAACACGTGATGTAACACTTTGATCTTAACTTGAGTCTTGATTTAAAATTGGATTTTTTGTAATTAAGGCTTTAAATACGTTACTCCACGATATACACTCTTCTGAGTGAAAACTTAGAAAATACTGACACTGTTGGAATTAGTCTTCGCCGTCGCCGCATAGTAGGTACGTTTTAGACTTTTAACTCCGTCAAACGCAATATGGTTGACTTCATTATTGAATTGAGGAAGAATACGCCTTAGAATAAAAATTTGGCACATGAATTTTAAATGTATTCATATTCTTCCAACGTAAAACTTAAAAAATAAATATGACAATTTCGTAAAATTTTCACAAATTCGTCCCAATAAAAGATAATGTATTGCAAATTTTACAAAATAGAATAAGAAATATGAAAATTGATTTAAAATTATACAGACAAATTCAGAAGTTATTCAAATGTAGAAATGTTCAGAATGTAACAGTACGGATGATTTTTTACATCACTTCATCAGACAAATCATTCGTCTCACTTGGAATCTCGGATATGAATTACGTGACGTGAATCACCGGGAAGCTGTGCTGGACCAGTGGACCCACCTGTATGGCTTTCTTGGCGAGTTTCGGCAGAAGCGTCTCGGCGTAGACTTGATGTGTGCTGAACGCCGGAGCGTCGACCAGCGCTTGACGTCGGATTTCCTCCCACTTTTCCTCCCCATATGCGGACTTGACGTACTCGGAGAGGTTCTCCAAGAGTAGGCCGTACATTGTCACGTGACAATATCACCTGAGAACACGTGGGCAGGAAGGATATCTATTAGGAAACTTAAACACTCAGTAGTTATAATGTTTCTTCCATTACAATACCATTATGAGTCAAATGGTTTCGTCTAAACTTAGAACTTTAAGTTAACAAGAAAAAAGTTTGTATATTCTAAACTGAGTTCCATAATATTGTATTCAGTAAGTATACAGTTAAGATAAAACATTAAATTGCTCTGTGATAGTTCTTTAGTTGTGTATTACACTTTATCTAGTGGAGCGGTCGCTCCACGCCAGCCAAGTCGTACGGCGCGCGCACAGTCTCATATAAAGGCTGGAGCAAACCCACTTTTACTGTAGGCATCAAAGTGGCATTTTCGGCCTACTGGATCTTAAAATTGGGGAATCTCACATTGTTGGGAAATATCTCAATTTCGAGCAATGGCCCACCCTACAACATATACCAAATTTGGGAACAATAGGTTACGCCCTTTGCGAGCTAGAGGGCCGTGAAAACCGTGTTTTAGGGCGGTTTTCATAATAATAATAATAATAATAATAATCTTAGTAGTAGTATCCTGGAATTCAAATCCGGTAAACAGGCCACAGCCTAATCGGCTGAACCGATTGATCTCACATTTTTACCACGTGTGCACTTATGGCGTCTGATTTGCCCTCCCCCCCTTGACTTTTTTTGTGCCGCCATTTTGAAACCGGAAGTGACATCATATCTCAACAACGGCTGAGCTGATTGGAACGAAAATAGCGCCAAACGATTCGGACGGTCAACTATATGGATTATAAATAGCAACAGACTAAAATTTATGTTAACGAAACCGGAAATGACGTCATGAAATTTGAAATACATCGATTGGCATTTCGGCAACAAATTTGATCCGATTATTTTGATATTTATGTAACGTATGTACTTTTGATATCTCATTTGACTTGTTATAAAACCAACCGGAAGCCGCCATTTTGAAACCGGAAGTGACATCATATATCAATAACGGCTAAATAGATTTGAACGAAACCAGCGCTAAACAATTTAGACGGTCAACTTTATGTATTATCATCAATAATATTTGCAGTTTTCCATACCAAAACTGGAAATGACGTCACACTTTTTAAGAATCTCACAAATTTACATGTTGATGCAATAAATATACTATTTCAGACAGCTTATAATAAAATGTAATCATGTTTAAATTATAATTCAAGGAGTCAGTGATTTCAGCAGCCATTTTGAAACCGGAAGAAACGCCATATCTCGAAAACTGGTTGACAGATCGGTATGAAACTAGCGCGAAACGATTCGGAAGGCCATCTCTATGGAATAGGAACAGTCAAACTAGAATGTTCCTATTTATGAGACCGGAAATGACGTCATTCAAATTTATAAATTATTATAATCTCCTCCTATACAATAAATACATATTCAGAAAGCTTAAAATGATACACATCATTTATAGTTATAAATTCTATGTGGCAGTGCAGAAAGTTCAGCAGCCATTTTGACAACGGATATGTTGCCATATCTCGGAACTTGGTTGACCGATTGGAATGAAACCTTTGCTATTCTTCATGAAAATAACCAAATTGTAAAGGGTGATTTTTTTTAAGGATATAGTAATTGTTCATTCGATTGTCACAAGTTGTAAGAATAAACTAAAAAAAGTAGTGATATCCCATTAAAAAACACTTCGTGTAAAAATAACAGCCAAGTCTCTTCAACTAAAAAAAAATATGAAATCTAAAAATTCTGCACTGAAAAGTAGTGATATCAAAAAATGAGCCAAGTCAAAACTTTATTTGAAAATCAAAAAATACTTGGCGCATCGTTTTTTTAGGGCATTATAGGTGTACTATGTATATGGATATTTTATGTATATTTTATAATTGGCCTATACTTCCAAGCTTTTTATATACACGATGCGCCAAGTATTTTTTGATTTTCAAATAAAGTTTTGACTTGGCTCATTTTTTGATATCACTACTTTTCAGTGCAGAATTTTTAGATTTCATATTTTTTTTTTAGTTGAAGAGACTTGGCTGTTATTTTTACACGAAGTGTTTTTTAATGGGATTACGTATTACTTAAACTCAATCGGCTTGATTGTGTGGAGCTTTCTGACTTCTGATTGCAATTCGCAGCCAACTTTTTAACTACATTACTTCCTTCACCGACCGTATTTAACTTTTAATCAAAGCATAACTTAAACACAACGTCTAATCTAACATTTAATTCATTCTATCCTTTTAAACTAAAGTGTAGTTCCTCTATATATGAAACTTGGCCATCTGATGTTACAATTGACCAATTTTGCCCCTAAAGTAAAATACAGATCACTTATCCATATCGAAAAGAGGAATATCATAGATGACAGAGAAGTAGAGAGACAAAACGAATTTCACTTTTAACTTTAAAGTATGCAAGTTTTAATTCAACTTGAATCCTAAATGTGTGATCGTAAAGAATCGAATGTTTCCATATTTGCAGTCATATTTCATTTGAACGTTTATTTTCCCGCGCCAATCAGCTGTCAACGAGCGCCGCGATATATTCGAGAGCCGTTCTCTCTTAAACAATGGCTCCGTGCTGGTTTCCTGGCACGGAGTCCGAGCGGCGTCGTGACGTATCCGGATGCATCTTCCTCACAGCGCGAGAGAGAATGGAACGCCGAGGTTTATATTCTCCCGCCAAGACAAGCGTGACGTCATTTCTCATGCACACGCCGCAGGAATAACATACACGTGGCAGAATGTGGTTTAACTGATTGAACATTACTTATTAACGTGGAGTGAGATATGACAAACTTGCTATCCTCGTAATTCCACAATGATAGAAATATACGATGGGCCAGCTTTTCAATACTCTAAATTTATACAGTTGATTATGACAAGATTGCATGGCAATAACCAATGGCATTCCTTGAATTAGCAGTTAAACTTAAACTATCATTGTACTACTTGTAACCGAGTATTGACAACCCGGGCCTTAAAACTTAATTATTTGACAGTTTAGTGAATTTTCATTACTTCCTTAAAAATGAGTACTTTGCCTCATCTCTGATTTGTTTTAGCTTAGGTTTTGGTGTGTTTGTATGCTATTATCTTTGTTAATTTATGTCAAGAGTAGTAGTTCAAATCAGTAATCACTGAAAGTAACATTATTTGTAACAATTGATCCACAGTACACATCATTAATAAAAGAAAGAAGAAAATAATATACTAGGAACCAGCTAGTAAAATTGCGGACTCTTTTTATTTTATTTTATTTTGACAATACCAGTGTTTCGGTTCAAATATTTGTATTTTACTAGTACACATCATGTCAAAACGCACCAAAACATTTCAAATCTAGTAAAAGGATACACATTTTCCCAAAGCTATGCGCCCATGGACAGCAAGTGATAGAACCCCCTAGACCCTCAGTAAACATCCAATCCCCTGGTATAAATCATTGCTTGTGTGACTTTTTTTCCGTTATGCAATAAAGATGGTAATAAGTTGGTAAAGTATTGCATGCTCATCAGGTTTCAAATACAGTCGATCCTTGCATTCTATTTCTCTCTTCTTCCAAACAAGTGTAATGCAATGTGAATCCGGCGCCTCCACCGCAATTCCACGTGCTTGAACATGAAGTAGATGAACGAGAAGATTTGCGGTTTGAATCTGGCTCTAAAGTGAAGCTCAATGTATGCAGCGACGCGTGTAAATGATAACTTCCAAGCGCATTAATTATGAGATAAAACCCGCACCACTTCAACAGATTACACCGTAAAATAGTCCCGTTTTTTGTTGGAAATATTCCTGTGTTTTTACATTTCAATCTGTGATATTGAGATTGCATGTCACTAAATTATGTGTTTTCATTATACAGACTAAATTTACTGAATTTAAAAAAAGAATATTCCAAAATAGTAAAGCTGAAACAGCAAGCAGACAAATCTAGAGAGACACCAAGAGATTAACATCATTAGTTTGAACCGTTCTTATTTTTGCTGCAAAACGGCATAAACTTGAAGTCAAAATACCAACCAAATATGTTGAAGTTTGAGCTAAACTAACAGTTTAGCTCACAATAATACTTGAGTTTATGTTTACAGTTATTATTTTCCCTTAGTAGTCTTATGAGGTTTAATTTGTTAACTTCCCGAGTCTTAATTAAAAACATTCAGCATTTAAAAATTAGGCAAACTATACACATTTTCTCTTATCACCAAACTGTTTGTTTTCATAGCTCATGCTGTTTTAGCTTTTACTTTTTACAGTAAATATAAGAGTATAAACACGTACGTTTCCTAACTGTAAATCCACTTCTTCTTTCCTTCCAACCAAGTTCTTCAAAGTCCACTTCCAGATTGACTGTCCCTCGTTTGAGCTTTCTGTGATACTTATACGCATTGACAGACTGATTCCCAGTAATTCATCACATAAAATTAGGCCAAAATATTGTGGCCTATTGATTAGAAAATTCCTCCTCGAAATCTACTCGGCGATGTCTGTAAATCATGGCCCGATTCCTGGGAGCGATATTAAATCCTGACTCAAGGGACGACCGTGCACTTTGTAACTATTAACTAACAAGGTAATGTCATCGGGACACGATACGATACGGAGCTGAGTGTCAGACAAAGTCGAGTCGCTAGAAAACTCCCGCGGAGTCGCGGCTCAGAGTACAGATTCGTAATTAGCTTTTAGTAGGAAGTTATTAAATATTCGCTTCCTCACTCTGACGTCAAAGAACAATCTCACAATTGGATTTCACGGATAGTAAAACATTCTATGAGGAACGAACCATAGATAGGTATTACAATCGATAATGTTAGGTCATAGAAATTCAGAGAAATGATGGAATATTGAGACATCATTGTATGGAATCAGCTTTACAAGGATCTTATGCCTATCGGAGTGAGTGTGTGTGTGTGAGTCAGTGAGTCCCTTGGGACCTTATTCTTTCTAGAATATTTTTTATGATTGGATTGCGAGACTGAAATGAGAAAGCAGCAAAGTGGATTGCTAACTTTCTGAGTATAAAATAATCGCGTGCGTCTTTTAATAATAATAAAATATAGGTGAACCTTTAATCGTTTTACTTTAGATACGATAAGGTCCTGTGCTCTGAAGACAACAGGAACCGAAAGACGCTCCTTCTACATTGCCCAATGAGGTGTGAACATCTGGCCCATTACCTACACCTACATCCATCGAATTATCCAAATACTATTTACAGACGATACCTCGGAAGAAAATTGAAGTCTGACAATTCAATTTCATTTTATTTTCCGTTCACTGTCTAGTGCTTATCAAATTGTGACGACTGAGAAGAATACGAAATAAAATTGCGAATAATACG
>OW203764.1:24915953-25009459 GCA_934045905.1 Leuctra nigra
ATAATGCCCTAAAAAAACGATGCGCCAAGTATTTTTTGATTTTAAAATAAAGTTTTGACTTGGCCCATTTTTTGATATCACTACTTTTCAGTGCAGAATTTTTTTGATTTCATAATTTTTTTAGTTGAAGAGACTTGGCTGTTTTTTTACACGGAGTGTTTTTTATGGGGATATCACTCCTTTTTTTAGTTTATTCATAGAACTTGTGACGTCATATCGATTGAACAATTACTAAATCCTTTAAAAATAGTCGCCATTGACAATTTGGTTAACTAATGAAATTCTGCGTATGGTACTATATATTTGCTTTAAATGATCTTTCATGAAGAATAGCAAAGGTTTCATTCCTTTCAGTCAACCGAGTTCCGAGATATTATGGCAACACTTCGGTTTTCAAAATGGCTGCTGAACTTACTGCACTGCCACATAGAATGTATATCTATAAATGATGTGTATCATTTTAAGCTTTCTGAATATGTATTTATTATATTGGAGGGGATTATAATAATTTTTTAAATTTGAATGACTTCATTTCCGGTCTCATAAATAGGAAAATTCTAGTTTGACTGTTCCTATTCCATAGAGATGACCTTCCGAATCGTTTGGCGGTAGTTTCATACCGATCAGTCAACCAATTTTCAAGATATGACGTTACTTTCGGTTTCAAAATGGCTGCTGAAATCACTGACCCCTTGAATTATAATTTAAACATGATTACATTTATTTATAAGCTGTCTCAAATAGTATATTTATTGTATCAAAATGTAAATTCGTAAGATTTTTAAAATGTGTGACGTCATTTCCGGTTTCGGTATGGGAAACTGCAAATATTATTGATGATAATACATAAAGTTGACCGTCTCAATTGTTTAGCGCTGGTTTCGTTCATATCTATTTAGCCGTTATTGAGATATGATGTCACTTCCGGTTTTAAAATGGCGGCTTCCGGTTGGTTTTATAATAAGTCAAATGAGATATCAAAAGTACATACGTTACAAAAATATCAAAATAATCGGATCAATCTTTGTTGCCGAAATGCCAATCGATGTATTTCAAATTTCATGACGTCATTTCCGGTTTCATTAACATAATGTATAGTCTTTTGCTACTGATAATCCATATAGTTGACCGTCTGAATCGTTTGGTGCAAATTTCGTTCCGATTGGTCTAGCCGTTGACGAGATATGACGTCACTTCCGGTTTCAAAATGGCGGCACAAAAAATGCATGGGGTGAAGGTTAAATCAGACGCCAAAAGTGCACACGTGGTAAAAATGTGAGATCAATCGGTTCAGCCGTTTAGGCTGTGGCCTGTTTACCGGATTTGAATTCCAGGAGACTACTACTACTACTGAGATTATTATTATTATTATGAAAACCGCTCTAAAACACGGTTTTCTCAGCCCTCTAGCTCGCAAAGAGCGTAACCTATTGTTCCCAAATTTGGTATATGTTGTAGGGTGGGCCATAGCTCGAAATTGAGATATTTTCCAACAATGTGAGATTCCCCAATTTTAAGATCCAGTAGGCCGAAAATGCCACTTTGATGCCTACAGTAAAAGTGGGTTTGCTCCAGCCTTGATATGAGAGTGTGCGCGCGCCGTACGACTTGGCTGGCGTGGAGCGACCGCTCCACTAGATATATAAAATGAAATATAATATGAATATTAATTGAATATAAAATACTACTAAAAATAATTCCTATTCTACTGTTGGTAGATATTTTTAGATCCGCATAACAAAGCACATCCGCTGCTTTCTAAGAAGAAAAGCCGTCGTCTCTTGTTCGGTTCTTTTGTCATCTACATATAAGGCATGATTAATTTTCCATACATCTCTTGAGGGCGATATTTTCTTATTGGAAATGGCAATCGGTTTTCTCGCCAGTGAATTGCTTCTCTGCGTCCAATAAGTCTTCGGTTGCCGGCGCAACTCTAAGCCGCAATGCGATCACATCCGAGACACAAATTAAACGCGACGTCTTCTGAAGAAGTCTGCGATATGAACTTCTCATTCTCATTAATCCTGATCCACGAATGTATGATTGCACGAATGATTGTAGCATTTCTATCAATACGCAGTATAGTCTTGTCGTCTTCTTTACTTTGCCCTTACAGGCGCTATGATATTTATTTTTGAATTCAAAATGCAATTCAGTTGAACACAAAATTAATTAAAAATGTGTTTTCAACATCCTTAAAAACAAATGTGGGAATAAATATATGATGTGTCATTACAAAAGAACGCAAACATTTTGAACGTTTTTCACTAAATCTAACAAAATGTTATACATAACTACTGTATATCACTATACAGTATATTCTTCATATATTCTATATTATTCTTCATCTGTTCAGTGTATATTCTTCACTGCATTTTTGAAACGTTTTTGTATATCTTTAAGACATCATTGTTCCCATTATTTTGAAATCATCAATAGCCATCCTTCATAATCATTTTTACAGTCAAAACCCTGTTTAAGTTTCATTTTTCATATTATTCCTATTTTACTTGTTAAACAAAGATATGTTATTTATTGTATTAGTCATAATTTTAATTTCTTAGTACGCTGGATCCAAGAGGTCAACCTTTTTTAAGGGACAGCCATCAATAAAGTGATGTTATATATATGGAGACTAACATTAAAATAATAAGTCAATTGCACTGTAAATGAATATCTATTGAAACATTTTTCGACAGACTGAGAACATTCTTGCTGCTTGCCGACGTCTGGATTTGAAAACGGTCCATGGTCGCTGCGTTTCTCCAATGCTTTACTTTCAAGTAAAAAGTAAAAAGACGTGGCCAATGATCCGTTTCAGAAGCATAAACTAGCTCGCAGTGCCACGCATTTCTCTGGAGCACAACATCGAAAAATGAAACCCAGCGCCTATTCAGACTCTTCTCGACTCAGAACGTGATTTGTATTCAGCTGCCAGAAAGTCGGCATTTAACTCAAACTTCACTAGAATGTTATCAAAATGATTTCGTTTGCTTTGTAAGCCAAATGTTACGTGAGTGGGTGATACTACAAAGACAGCAAAAATCATTAATTTTAGAGTTTTAATGTTAAATTTATTTTTGTTTAAATTTATTTAAAAAATACTTTATTCTTTTGTATATCATCCCACAGATAAGTCTCCCTTTGGGATTTTGTGAAAATGAATTATAAAGTACCTCTGTAAAAGTGATAATATAAATTTATTATAAGAGTGCTTTTTTGAGTCCAGATTTAAACATTCTTTTTTTAATATGCCCGTCCTTTTAAAAGAAATCTCGATTTTAAATAAGCCATACCTGTGTCGGAAAAGGAGTACCTACATTAAACATTGTCTGCTTCGAAAATATCACCAAAATGACTACCACAATGGCACGTCGTGTATTATTAACGCATATGAATCAATGATACAAAAGACATGATTATTGATTGTACCTCAGAATCATGTTTCCACTCCTCAACTCTCGAGTACCAACTCACTATGCTATACATAGGGGTATATATACACCACGTGACCGTTCATCAACGCTTGAACAACGGAGTGCTGGAAACTCCAAGTTCCCTCCAGCATCAATATAAAGGTCTTAGTTGCGGCAGTCGTCTGTGGTTTCAGTTAATTATTACCCAGCATCAGCCAGGCTATTAGCCGTCGCGACGCTTGCATAAACCACGGCACGACGCCGTAGAGCACCGGAACTACGTCACTCGGAGTAATACCATTATCAGACTGAATGCATAACTTCCTGTTCATATTCCTGTACATTTTCAAACTAAATAAATTTATCATCATTCCATATATAATTTAAAAACATTTCCAAGCTCCAAGTCATAAACAAATCAGTCCGTATTTCCTCCGCAGCAGGACATTGTGATTGAACGAGCTGTGAATTTATCACTAAACTAGACTCAGAACTATATTCCGTGCTCAGATTGTACAAACTTTGGCTCCTCAGCACAAATTCAGTCGTCGACATCGTCCAAATAATAGGACGAGACCTCCATTATTCCGCTATAACTCGTCCCTGACAACGTCTCGCCATAATCATATCACTTTTAACGCCACCCGCGACACTCGGGGAACTATTACGCTCGTGTAGCTTCTCTGAAATTACTCGGCATAACGCGATTATAGACTGTGAGGTACATGTTCTTCATGCATTTGCATTTATGTATTTGTATAACATGTCCGCATTTCTATTTAGGATAATATGTTTCGTGTAGGATTGTATGGTATGGTAATCTGTACTGTACCATCCTAGCAGAAGTCATAATGCATCGATACACGTAGTGTATAATTTATTAATAATTGATAAATTATGTACTAAGTACGTGGTTAAAATTTTAAATATGTATTTTTTTGTATTTTTGTAATTTGTATTAGTTTTTACAACTAATTTAAATCGTTAAAATATCCAATGTCTCAATGTTTTGCTAACAAGTCTGGCAAACTTAGGTATTAGTAAGGGAGTGAAACTAGATTTTCTATTCCGCATTTTGGTAATATCTCTGAATTTCTGTTTTCACACTGTCTGTATGTATGTATGTATGTATGTATGTATGTATGTCTGTCTGTCTGACAGACAGACATCTGTCCGAATTCTCAAGGCAGCCACACAGAGACAGAAAAATATAAAGACACATAGATAGGCAGACAGACAGACAGACAGACAGACAGACAGACAGACAGACAGACAGACAGACAGACAGACAGACAGACAGACAGACAGACATACATACATACATACAGACAGTGTGAAAACAGAAATTCAGAGATATTACCAAAATGCGGAATAGAAAATCTAGTTTCACTCACTTACTAATAAGTTTTGAAAGTTTATGTCGGAACTTAATTTGTTCAAAATATGATTACGATGTTTTAATCTTTAAGTACCAAAGTATAGAATCAGCGATGCAAGTTGTGTGATTCCCTTGAAGATTATTCGCCGACGAATTCCATCATTTGAATCACGTCGCCAGTGAAATGCATTTGGTTTCGACGAGCTACAACCCGAGAAACACGATCGGCGCTGCTCGCTGCTTTCGCGCGGTGAAATAGCATTAACAGATTAAAACAGCTAAGTCTTGGAACTCACTTATTTCGGAGAATACGAGAGAAAGAGTAGAGAATAAAGCTTGTTTGTGGGCGGTCTAGTATCTGTACCATTTGTTTCCAAGGGTGCAGCCTGCTCTACAAATAGAATTGTAAAAGAAAATGAAGTTTCGTGTTAAAATTGTTCTTATAGCGAAACTCCAACCTTCTCCAGATGTCTGATTTCAGCGTTGTCTTTATTAGAAATATAATTTTGATATCAGAAAATTGGAACGATTATTGGTTTTCAGTCACCAGATCGGGACCTAATAACGAAACCGCGGTACCACGGTACCAGATTGCACTAGACGCACATGTTCTACCAAAACTGAAATAAGTTGAATAGAAGAAGTCACTGGAGGGCGTTAATTCAGTTCTTCGAGACAGAATATTTCAAAGACTCGTTTCATTGTAAGTAAAATAACTTAACTACTCTTGTAGGATAGTGAAATCCTTGTGTTTCTTTAAAGTTCTTTTACTTCAAATATTCCATCGAACCATGCGCTCTACAGCCATACATTCTACTTACAACATCACAGCGAACCACGCGCTCTACAGCCATACATTCTACTTACAACATTCACAGCGAACCATGCGCTCTACAGCTATACATTCTACTTACAACATTCACAGCGAACCATGCGCTCTACAGCCATACATTCTACTTACAACATCACAGCGAACCATGCGCTCTACAGCCATACATTCTACTTACAACATTCACAGCGAACCATGCGCTCTACAGCTATACATTCTACTTACAACATTCACAGCGAACTATGCGCTCTACAGCCATACATTCTACTTACAACATTCACAGCGAACCATGCGCTCTACAGCCATACATTCTACTTAGAACATTTACAGCGAGCCATGCGCTCTACAGCCATACATTCTACTTACAACATTCACAGCGGACCATGCGCTCTACAGCCATACATTCTACTTACAACATTCACAGCGAACCATGCGCTCTACAGCCATACTTCTACTTACAACATTCACAGCGAACCATGCGCTCTACAGCCATACATTCTACTTAGAACATTTACAGCGAACCATGCGCTCTACAGCCATACATTCTACTTACAACATTTACAGCGAACCATGCGCTCTACCGCCATACATTCTACTTACAACATTCACAGCGAACCATGCGCTCTACAGCCATACATTCTACTTAGAACATTTACAGCGAACCATGCGCTCTACAGCCATACATTCTACTTAGAACATTTACAGCGAGCCATGCGCTCTACAGCCATACATTCTACTTACAACATTCACAGCGGACCATGCGCTCTACAGCCATACATTCTACTTACAACATTCACAGCGAACCATGCGCTCTACAGCCATACTTCTACTTACAACATTCACAGCGAACCATGCGCTCTACAGCCATACATTCTACTTACAACATTCACAGCGAACCATGCGCTCTACAGCCATACATTCTACTTACAACATTCACAGCGAACCATGCGCTCTACAGCCATACATTCTACTTACAACATTCACAGCGAACCATGCGCCCTACAGCCATACATTCTACTTACAACATTTACAGCGAACCATGCGCTCTACAGCCATACATTCTACTTACAACATTCACAGCGAACCATGCGCTCTACAGCTATACATTCTACTTACAACATTCACAGCGAACTATGCGCTCTACAGCCATACATTCTACTTACAACATTCACAGCGAACCATGCGCTCTACAGCCATACATTCTACTTAGAACATTTACAGCGAGCCATGCGCTCTACAGCCATACATTCTACTTACAACATTCACAGCGGACCATGCGCTCTACAGCCATACATTCTACTTACAACATTCACAGCGAACCATGCGCTCTACAGCCATACTTCTACTTACAACATTCACAGCGAACCATGCGCTCTACAGCCATACATTCTACTTAGAACATTTACAGCGAACCATGCGCTCTACAGCCATACATTCTACTTACAACATTTACAGCGAACCATGCGCTCTACCGCCATACATTCTACTTACAACATTCACAGCGAACCATGCGCTCTACAGCCATACATTCTACTTAGAACATTTACAGCGAACCATGCGCTCTACAGCCATACATTCTACTTAGAACATTTACAGCGAGCCATGCGCTCTACAGCCATACATTCTACTTACAACATTCACAGCGGACCATGCGCTCTACAGCCATACATTCTACTTACAACATTCACAGCGAACCATGCGCTCTACAGCCATACTTCTACTTACAACATTCACAGCGAACCATGCGCTCTACAGCCATACATTCTACTTACAACATTCACAGCGAACCATGCGCTCTACAGCCATACATTCTACTTACAACATTCACAGCGAACCATGCGCTCTACAGCCATACATTCTACTTACAACATTCACAGCGAACCATGCGCCCTACAGCCATACATTCTACTTACAACATTTACAGCAAACCATGCGCTCTACAGCCATACATTCTACTTACAACATTCACAGCGAACCATGCGCTCTACAGCCATACATTCTACTTACAACATTCACAGCGAACCATGCGCCCTACAGCCATACATTCAACTTACAACATTCACAGCGAACCATGCGCTCAACAGCCACACATTCTACTTACAACATTCACAGCGAATCATGCGCTCTACAGCCATACATTCTACTTAGAACATTTACAGCGAACCATGCGCTCTACAGCCATACATTCTACTTACAACATTCACAGCGAACCATGCGCTCTACAGCCATACATTCTACTTACAATATTCACAGCGAACCATGCGCTCTACAGCCATTCATTCTACTTACAACATTCACAGCGAACCATGCGCTCTACAGCCATACATTCTACTTACAACATTCACAGCGAACCATGCGCTCTACAGACATACATTCTACTTACAACATTCATAGCGAACCATGCGCTCTACAGCCATACATTCTACTTACAACATTCACAGCGAACCATGCGGTCTACAGCCATACATTCTACTTACAACATTCACAGCGAACCATGCGCTCTACAGCCATACATTCTACTTACAACATTCACAGCGAACCATGCGCTCTACAGCCATACATTCTACTTACAACATTCACAGCGAACCATGCGCTCTACAGCCATACATTCTACTTACAACATTCACAGCGAACCATGCGCTCTACAGCCATACATTCTACTTACAATATTCACAGCGAACCATCCGCTCTACAGCCATACATTCTACTTACAACCTTCACAGCGAACCATGCGCTCTACAGCCATACATTCTACTTACAACATTCACAGCGAACCATGCGCTCTACAGCCATACATTCTACTTACAACATTCATAGCGATCCCTGCGCTCTACAGCCATACATTCTACTTACAACATTCACAGCGAACCATGCGCCCTACAGCCATACATTCTACTTAGAACATTCACAGCGAACCATGCGCTCTGCAGCCATACATTATACTTACAACATTCACAGCGGACCATGCGCTCTACAGCCATACATTCTACTTAGAACATTCACAGCGAACCATGCGCTCTACAGCCTTACATTCTACTTACAACATTCACAGCGAACCATGCGCTCTACAGCCATACATTCTACTTACAACATTCACAGCGAACCATGCGCTCTACAGCCATACATTCTACTAACAACATTCACAGCGAACCATGCGCTCTACAGCCATACATTCTACTTACAACATTCACAGCGAACCATGCGCTCTACAGCCATACATTCTACTTACAACATTCACAGCGAACCATGCGCTCTACAGCCATACATTCTACTTACAACATTCATAGCGATCCTTGCGCTCTACAGCCATACATTCTACTTACAACATTCACAGCGAACCATGAGCCCTACAGCCATACATTCATTCTACTTACTACATTCACAGCGAACCATGCGCCCTACAGCCATACATTCTACTTACAACATTCACAGCGAACCATGCGCTCTACAGCCATACATTCTACTTACAACATTCACAGCGGACCATGCGCTCTACAGCCATACATTCTACTTACAACATTCACAGCGAACCATGCGCTCTACAGCCATACATTCTACTTACAACATTCACAGCGAACCATGCGCTCTACAGCCATACATTCTACTTACAACATTCACAGCGAACCATGCGCTCTACAGCCATACATTCTACTTACAACATTCACAGCGAACCATGCGCTCTACAGCCATACATTCTACTTACAACATTCACAGCGGACCATGCGCTCTACAGCCATACATTCTACTTACAACATTCACAGCGGACCATGCGCTCTACAGCCATACATTCTACTTACAACATTCACAGCGAACCATGCGCTCTACAGCCATATATTCTACTTACAACATTCACAGCGAACCATGCGCTCTACAGCCATACATTCTACTTACAACATTCACAGCGAACCATGCGCTCTACAGACATACATTCTACTTACAACATTCACAGCGAACCATGCGCTCTACAGCCATACATTCTACTTACAACATTCATAGCGGACCATGCGCCCTACAGCCATACATTCTACTTACAACATTCACAGCGAACCATGCGCTCTACAGCCATACATTCTACTTACAACATTCACAGCGAACCATGCGCTCTACAGCCATACATTCTACTTACAACATTCATAGCGATCCTTGCGCTCTACAGCCATACATTCTACTTACAACATTCACAGCGAACCATGAGCCCTACAGCCATACATTCATTCTACTTACTACATTCACAGCGAACCATGCGCCCTACAGCCATACATTCTACTTACTACATTCACAGCGAACCATGCGCCCTACAGCCATACATTCTACTTACAACATTCACAGCGAACCATGCGCTCTACAGCCATCAGTGTTGTGACTTATCTAGATAAAATTATCTAGATAATTATCTAGATAATTATTTTTTATCTTTATCTTTATCTAGATAAATACTTTTCTTGTTATCTTTATCTTTATCTAGATAAAAAAAATCGGTATCTTTTGTCTTTTATCTAGATAAAAAATATTTATCTATTTTAATTTTAAAATACCATAATGTAAATTAGAATTCATAATACCGGGTGGCGCAAAAAAATCACCCTGATTGAGAAATAACTATATCGAAACTATTATAGATAGGATTCTGAAATTTGTACACATATTAGAAAACATACACAAATTTAATATTTGCAAGTTTCAAAAACATTTCTATAGTAGGAAAAAAGTTACAGCTGTTCAAATTTGGTTGTCAAAAAATTGATTATACGGAGCTCAATTAGCGCACGTCCAGAAAACTTCCAATGGCCGGGACGCTGTTTCTTCAAAACACCGTAAGATATCTAGCTGAAAATTTCAAATTATATTCAAAATAGATTCGATTCGATTGTGTAAAAATTTAAATCAATAACAATTTATGTAACGACAGTTATTGAATCTTGAAGTTGAGCTGGAAAACAGAATAGTGGGGAAAATATTAATTTTTTTAACGTTAGAAAATTAATCTACATATTCTGATTTTACGTTAAACTTCATGATTTCATTCCATTCATTCAAATTGATTGACATTTTTACACACTTGATCTTATTTCAATATAATTTGAAATTTTCAGCTTTATATCGTACTACGCAGTTTTGAAGAAACATTGGAAGTTTTCTGGACGCGCGCTATTTGAGATCCGTATAATCCATTTTTTGACAACCAAATTTGAACAGCTGTAACTTTTTTCCTACAATTCGCAAAAACAAGGAACATCACTGACCTCTGGTGGATCCTTTGGTACTTGAGATAGGGTGCATAATGGAGGTTAAAAGGGGGTTATTTATATAAATAAATTATATTATATTTGCTTTAAGTTGTTTGTTATGGCTGAAAAAGTAAAATTGTAACTTATTGTACATTTCAATTGTTTCTCCTTTTCCACTGCCCTATGAAAGCAAGAACTTCTAAATAAAAAAGTGCATCTAAAAAGTTTCCTGTCAGAAGTGGCTCCATCACTTATGCGAATAGGAATGTTTTTGAAACCTGCACATATTAAATTTTGGTATGTTTTCTAATAAGTATGTGTACAAATTTCAGAATCCTACATAATAGTTTCGATATAGTGACTTCTCAATCAGGATGATTTTTTTTTTTTTGCGAAACCCGGTATATTAAGGATAGAAGCTATTATGTCTTACAATTTTATACTGACTTACATCATCGTTCCTACAAAAATTCAGTATCCTATCTCCCAATACTTTTCAAAACATTTGTTAGAAAATAATGTTATATATAATGAAATCGGTGATTGACCTGTGACGTTTCCAAATTTACGCATTAGAAAATTAAAATTATAATCCCCTATAATAATAATAGTCCCTTCCCTTTCAGTAAATTTTAATCACAGGCAGTAGGAACATCAATAATCTGGTTAGATATGCCTATAAAGTAACTGTTTGTAGATATACCTAATAATAATACCTGTAAAATTAAATTAGACAAGATTTTAGAAAATTATCTTTTATCTTTTAATATTTATCTAGATAATTTTTTTTTATCTTTATCTATTATCTAGATAATTTTTCAAAATATTATCTATTATCTTATCTAGATAAATTTTTGGCAGTTATCTATTATCTTTATCTAGATAAAAATAAAATTATCTAGTCACAACACTGACAGCCATACATTCTACTTACAACATTCACAGCGGACCATGCGCTCTACAGCCATACATTCTACTTACAACATTCACAGCGAACCATGCGCTCTACAGCCATACATTCTACTTACAACATTCACAGCGAACCATGCGCTCTACAGCCATACATTCTACTTACAACATTCACAGCGAACCATGCGCTCTACAGCCATACATTCTACTTACAACATTCACAGCGAACCATGCGCTCTACAGCCATACATTCTACTTACAACATTCACAGCGGACCATGCGCTCTACAGCCATACATTCTACTTACAACATTCACAGCGGACCATGCGCTCTACAGCCATACATTCTACTTACAACATTCACAGCGAACCATGCGCTCTACAGCCATACATTCTACTTACAACATTCACAGCGAACCATGCGCTCTACAGCCATACATTCTACTTACAACATTCACAGCGAACCATGCGCTCTGCAGCCATATATTCTACTTACAACATTCACAGCGGACCATGCGCTCTACAGCCATACATTCTACTTACAACATTCACAGCGAACCATGCGCTCTACAGCCATACATTCTACTTACAACATTCACAGCGAACCATGCGCTCTACAGCCATACATTCTACTTACAACATTCATAGCGGACCATGCGCCCTACAGCCATACATTCTACTTACAACATTCACAGCGAACCATGCGCTCTACAGCCATACATTCTACTTACAACATTCACAGCGAACCATGCGCTCTACAGCCATACATTCTACTTACAACATTCACAGCGAACCATGCGCTCTACAGCCATACATTCTACTTACAACATTCACAGCGAACCATGCGCTCTACAGCCATACATTCTACTTACAACATTCACAGCGAACCATGCGCTCTACAGCTATACATTCTACTTACAACATTCACAGCGAACCATGCGCTCTACAGCCATACATTCTACTTACAACATTCACAGCGAACCATGCGCTCTACAGCCATACATTCTACTTACAAAATTATGACACTACAACGACAACAATACCGATTGTATTTTTAAATCCTGCCACACTTTCGAATAGATGTACAAAAATAGTATTTTCCTGATTGGTTATTGGACCATTGATGGTAAAACGATGACGTAGAATCCTAGGGTTTTGATTACCAGCTGTTGCAGCAGGTAATTTGAATGAATCCTGCATCGATTGACACACCAGTTTCCACGAGATTCACGCGAACGCCGCGATGATTCGTTCTGCTCGACTAATCCCAGCTGTCAACGGCAACGGCGTCGCGACGCTCGTGTATCCATCTTTAATTGCTGCATTGCCAAGTCTCTGCCCGAGCAGTCTAATGTCCTAGCCAGACTTTGAGAACTTCACGTGCGGCCTAATTAGAATTGCAACAGGAATTTGCGAGGTCGGCACGTGAATGAATATGGATCAAGCGTCTGAGGAAATTACGTACCTCGACATAAAAACTTGTAAAAAGAGGGCTGTGGCCGTATTACTATTAGTTTAATCTGCAGTTTAGTTACACTCACTTCGGGAAATGTGGTGTTACTGCGGCATAGCTTTAAAAACTACAGTCAATGTAGCATGAGGTTAATTTAAACAGAGGAAATAATATCATGTATTAAATTGCAGTATGGTAATACACCGAGTTTTCTTAAGTGGAGCTTAAGCTAACTGAAGCTTTAACTACTGGTAATATGGCCCTAAGTCTTTTACATCCCTTTCCTCAAGTGTTGAGATTAACAAACGGGCTAGCCAAACTGAATGTTTAGTTTATAACAGTAATGTTTGAAGTACAGCACAATGTGTGTGTTGTTGTATGATAATGGCAAAATGTATTGTACAATAATATTGAACTTGGAAAATAGCTATGTAAAACGCATAGATAAGTGAGCACCGATGATAAGAGAGAGACGGTAAATCATTTTGGCGAGAAATTTAGTTGTATTGCGATGGTTTAATCAACTTTTCATCAAATTGTATACAGTTTACATTTTATATTATAAAATATATAAAAATGTAAAAATACTATATTATTCAATCAACTATATATGAAGGGATAATCAAAGTACATTTTTCAAAAACCGTACATAGCAAACCAGATAAGTGGTAATTATATTTACGAAATGTCAGCTCGATCAGAGAAACCCCGGATCTCATCACCAACCGGAAGAACGCAGAGACTCGAGACGAAAGAGTCAAAAGGGAGCTCACTTATTTAGCTTTTAAAGCTGTATAACCTGCTTATTGTATTGTATTGTAATACTGTAATCGAAATTCTAAACTAAGCAACAAAAAAATCCCGCCTCATGAAACGAGTTAACGTGCTAGCGCAACTGAAATATGCAACTGTTTTTCAGGTAAATTACTAGATTTATTCACGATCCATGGCAAAGTGAATGTGAAACTGTAAACCCCGCGAACACTGCTCCATAAATACGCCTCCTCTGCCCCCCCCCCCCCCCTCCCAACCCATCCCGTCCCACAATTCTTTCCGCTTGCGGGAAAACGAGCCGGAGAGCAGGAGGGTCCAAGTGGCTGGCTCCTCCACTCGCCAAATGTCAACAGAAACTAACAGCTGATGTATTTATTTATCGTATGGTTTTTTTCAAGTACAAAGATTACATAATAATAATAAGATTACCTGACTTAAGGATATGAGTGTTCAATAACATTATTATAAAAATTACAACTGTACGTCGAGTTTCGCCAGCCACTCGATTTCATCTGGAGCCACGCTGATTAAGTCTGTCAGATCCCCAGAGCAAGGACACTCGAAAATCAACTATATATACAACAGCACCTTTTGGCAACTATTTGCGGTCGACAGGGGAGCGCAGTTTCGAAGTTGTACACTATTTATCTTAGATTTTTTGATTTCTAAGTCGTTAATTTCTGCTAACTACAAATAATTTTAGATTCCTAATTAAGTCCAACCTTCACACTACTTTTGGTACAGTCTCGGACTTAATTTTGCTTGCCCTTGAAACCTCAGATTGCCTCACCAATTAAATTGGGAATTGTTAAACATTATGTTTAAATTAACTTTTTTCATAGTTTTCATTTTTGTTGTTATTTTTTGGGGTGGTTCTCCACACCAGCCAATTTGTACACTGCACAACTTCAATAACATAACGTAACTGAATAACGGTAAAAATAAATTGCAACTGCTTGAGCTATACAGGATCTCCTCCACCCTATACACGTTTCATTTCGGCCAACTGGTCTTGGTGTTTTTGTGGGCGTTTGTTTTCACTGAGCATTCCTTCCTTGTACATGCGTATTTCAAATTTAATATGAAAGTGGTTTGGATTTGGGACCTTCGTGAACTTTCCAAACTTTCAGTAGAGGAAAAGAATGTTAGGTCCTTTTCTTTTAGCCCAAGGGGGAAAACTCAATGTTGACGTTAAAACTAATATACCAGCCCAAGTTTTCTACATAAAATAGGTAATATAAATATTTTTCTATCTGAGCAATATTGAAAACACAAACATATCAAAATGCATTGTTTGACTACAAATAAAACAATGGAAGGTAGAAAAGTAAACCTATGTCCATTCTTTCGCACTCGTTTTCGAATAAGTTTACCCTTGTTTAATATGCAAGGAAGTCGCAGGCACTGAATTAAACACAGAATTGAAAGAAAGAAGGAAAGAAAGGTAGTAAGAAAGATAGAAGGAAAGAACGGTAGTAACAATGAAAGAAAGAAAGAAAGAAAGAAAGAAAGAAAGAAAGAAAGAAAGAAAGTAAGGAAGAAAGAAACCAACGGATTCCAGGTACCAATATAAAATGCATAACTTCAAGATATGTCATATTTAAAAACAATAAACAGGATTAAAGCTGGGTTCCCATACTTCGCATCGAATTCGCTTCCGGTTCGCTTCGCTTTCGCAAAATGGCTACCTTTTAACATAGGAAATCGTCCATGTTTACATTCGCATGTTCGCGTGTTTCGGTTTCGTTAAAGTTGAGCCAATTTTAACTTTGACGAAACCGAAACGAAACCGAAACACGCGAACATGGGAATGTAAACATGGACGATTTCCTTTGTTAAAAGGTAGCCATTTTGCGAAAGCGAAGCGAACCGGAAGCGAACCGGAAGCGAACCGGAAGCGAATTCGATGCGAAGTATGGGAACCCAGCTTAATGTAGATGTAACTTAGGGCCAGTTTATCAATGATCTGATAAGTTTAACCGTTGTTTCGGACTATATTGATATGTGAACAGCCAATGGCATATGAAAAAAACACTTTAAACGTTAGTTAATCAGTGCTTTAACAAGGTTTTGAAAATCTGACCCTTAAATCAAAGTTAAATTTCACTTACTCATGCTTTCCACGAGCTTCTTTTGGTCTTTACTAGTACAGTCTAGGAAATAAGTTCGCTCCAATCAACCCTTACCCCAGTCAATACCGGTCGAGGGGGAGGAAACTAAACTACGTAAATACATGTAAAGAGGGAAGGAGGGTTAAGCGAATATATTTCCGAGACTGTACACACATAGCCACAGTTCAATTTAATTTAAACAATTAAAGCAAAGCACACAATGTAGATTCATTACTTGATTGAGTGTCCATTCGTGTACATTCAGAATGCAGAATGTCATTGTTCAACAAAGGACGCTCGTACAAACTCGACGCGTTTTTCTCCTGCTTCTGGAGTGTTTATTTTATAATGAAGTACCAATTTGCAATTCACCTTGAAATGTAGATCTCTTTATGAAGATCTTTTGATTTTGTTTCACAGTTTCATTGTTTGAAATACAGATGAACGCAGATGAAATATTCACCCTGATTGTGTGACTGGTTGTTCTGATTCCGTGGACACATTGTCAGATTATGTAGTCCAGTTGAAAGTTGCCTAATGTGTAAAATTTATATTAATCAAGTAGTTAGTATATATAAGTCTGTATGTGGTGTTATTTTGAGAAATTAGTACCTATACTTCCCATATTACCCATATTACATTTGTAAGTCAGAATCAAAAAGGTTAAAAATTCCACTAAAGCTTTGTCGTTGGTATAAAAATACTTACTTGGATTCCAGCACTTTTGTGTGGAATCGCACAAGCGTCGAGCTTCACACACAGCGATTGCAGATGGCTTATGTTGGCTTTCATCGCAAAATCTCATCAGGACACGATTAAATGATCGATTTTGCTGGAGAAAAAGAATACAGCCTTTGAACCAATTTATTGAGGTATATTCAGAGAGTTGCTGCCAAAAAAACGGCTTGCCGTCGAATTCAGCTTCTAGTACGAACAGAATTCCCTAATAGAATTAAATTTCACGATATTTACTCGATGCTATCGGTTTTGTCTCATATCGTGCTGACGCGGTCTTTTGGTTTTAATTAACATTTTATTATCATAGTATTTGTTCTTCCCGTCTCTAAGTCTGCTTTTTGTGTTCATTAAATATGAAATATTTGAAAGCTCCAAGTTTCTGCGACCGCTGGTAAAATATCACCACTCGTCTTTGATTTATCTTGTTTTTTTTACCATTGTGATGGTATCTATTACTACCAAGCTCATAGCAGAGCCGCTCGTTGAAATCTAATACATGAACATGATATTATTGCCAATTGAATCATAAGGCGTCGGTGAATTATGTTTCTTATTCAATTCCAATTCCAATCAAGTTCTTCATTTTCGGATATGGAACAGAATAATATGGA
Organism: Leuctra nigra; assembly: GCA_934045905.1. NCBI lineage: Eukaryota > Metazoa > Arthropoda > Insecta > Plecoptera > Leuctridae > Leuctra > Leuctra nigra. Next base: position 24,933,400 of record OW203764.1, read on the forward strand.
TCTTATTTCTGTAGAAGAAAGTTGAAGATGTACCTGAGATTATATTACTAATAAGCACAAAGTTACACACTTGATAGGATTTTATGCGATGAGACGCCACTTTAACATAAGATATTCATTAAACCATTGATTAAACCACAGCACAGCTCAACATCCAGAAGCAATAAGGACCTTAGTGATTCATGTCGTATTAATTTTAATATTCAGAGATGAGTGATATTATTTTCTTTTCATTAGGTAATATTTTAATATCCTTGCCTAGTGAATGCAAAATTACTGTTACCTCTCATATTATATTTTGTACTACACATCACAAGTTTAATAATTTTCAAGCTATTATTATAATTTATTTGATAACAGTGTATAGGACAAATGGATCATGAAGCGACATCGAGGTGGCAGCACAATCGCCCTGTTCAGATGATTTTAAAACCATTTTAAATTCAAAATACTCGTTTCCTCTGCTGTTACAAATTAATTGCTTTGCGAATTTAACACATTTGTCCATGCAAGTCAGCAACACTGACAGAACTGCGCTCATTAAAGTAAACAAATGTAATTTATTGCAACTCGGCGAAACTCTATCAATATTACCTGATAATCGTTAGGTAACCAATGATTTGTTTACTGTTATTTGATTGGTATTGGACCAGGTTTTTGCAGTAACTAACACATTACTCGATGTTAATCAACTATGGAGCTCCAAGGGTCAAAGTTGCGGCCCATCAGATGTACTGTCTGTGTTGGTAATTAGGTTTTACAATACTTCAACGAAGTATTTGTATGCTGACTACACTGCAATTTAGCGGGGCGTCAAATGAAAGACTGAGAGCGAAAGAGGAATATAACAATCTACCTGGATGGACATATTATATATTTTTAAATTCATTCTGATAAGACTACAGTAATTGGTTCGTATATTCCCCTGTTCCCTCAATTTTCCATAAGTATGCAACTTTTAACTCTATTATGTTTTCATTTATGTACACTCGGTCAAACATAAATTGATCGTTGATCAAATTTGATTGACTGATAAATGTTAGATTGCACCATCCAAAGTCAGTCCAAGCGATCTCCTTGTCTCACTCTAGTAGGTGACCCCACACTTCAACGATAATAACAAGATTTGATTTGTATGGGACATGACCAGCAGTCATTCAAATTTGATCAACGATCAATTTATGTTTGGCCGAGTGAACATGTTTGCATAATTTAGGAGCAGATAAGTCCACAGCTGTTTGACAACTGTATTATGTGTAACTATAGACAGACATTGCTTTTGGGAGCTATATGTTAATTTACTTTGTAATAGACTTCGTGCTTGTAACTTTCTATTATACAACTTAAATTGCGTTTTGCTCTCAATTTAGGGAAATTAATGTATATCGTTTTATTAGAATAGTAGCTTTCAAATGATTTTCTGGGATAGAATGCTTCCACGAGGAAGGTATGAATTATTTAACTGTACAGAAAATAATAGGTATTGATAACAAGAACTCCGCCAAAGAGTGTAGATTGACTGGAGATTTGTTTATGATTGTGGGGTTTCTTGCTTATCATCAATTGGAAATGTTAGTTATAAAGTAACCTATTAACAGCGAATCAATTTCAAATATAACAGTTAAAACACTGTCAAAAAATACAAAAAATTCAAAAAAATAAAGTCCGTCAAAAAATTAAGGTACACTTAAATTGGTACTCGAAAAGAAAAGGATTGGCTGCTGGTAAGGTTCCTTGCCAATCAATCCTTGTTATTATCAATGAAATAAGAGCTCACCTACTAGAGGTATAGATGATGCGTTATCACAGTCTTCATGGGATGATGCCATCAAACCTTAATCAGCCAATCTTTTTCTTTTCGAGTACCAATTTTTATTGGTTTGTTTGTTTTACGTAGGTATTTGTTTGTAATTTAATGTTATTTTTATTGAATATTTTCTTTCTGGTATAATTATAGCTTTCATTGTTCCTTTGTATCATAGTTTGTATATTTTAAATTATCTCGAAAACTTATTAATAATTATTTGCCGCAGACTAGCCTTATGGCTATGTTGCATATTGTTGTATAAAACGTATTTTTGGTACATATGGCAATTCATAATTAATAAATAACAAAAAAATTAATTAACACAATCGTCAACGTCAAACAGCCAATATAGAAATGTATCCTCAAAGTGAAACCTCAGTTGAATCCGGTCAGCTCTGTGCAGGCGAAGAGACATCAGCTAAGAGGAATGATTGTGCATTTTGTGATAAAAGCATGAAATTTGGTAGAGATGTTCCTTAGAACATATAAAAAAGATTTAGCTATGATATCATTCGAGCTTTTGCCCCTGAGGTCAGCTGTGACCTCTAGAGGTCAAATCAAAGAAATTGTCATATCTCATGACTGAATGAACATATTTTATGGATGTATTTTTTTTTTGTATTCACCAACTCATACTTGTTATACAAAAAAATAAAAACCAGGAATAAAAGGTTAGACTGAGGTCATTTGGGGTCATGCGAGGTCAAGTAGTAAAATCCTCATTTTTCAAGCTATCTTCAAATTTCTTTTTTTCAATTATGTTAATATGTTCTTAGGATTGTTAAAAACAAACTTTAAAACCAAAATCGGCTGGGTGAAGTACTCAATTTGTCTATTATGGTCAAAATTTTGAATTTTAAATTCAAGTAAAATGTCATAATGATGTACTGTTGAGGTAAAGGCTCGAAATTTGGTTTAGTTTTGTGTTAATATATATTAAAAATATGTGCGTATTATAAAGTTCAATAATAATCCCCTGAGGTCACTAGTGACCTCCCGGGGTCAATTTTTTTTAAATTGACAATTTATGTAAGAATTCGCATATTAAGCAAAAACCTTTTATGAGGCGCTCTTATCATCGAACCCAATGTGAAAAAATGTGTGAACAAGAGGTCTTTTGAGGTCATTTGAGGTCATTTGAGGTCAATCAATTGAATTTTGCCATTTTATATAATCTCCTAATATTTTAATCGAATATTATGATAGGTGTCTATACATGAATTCTAAGAGTTTAGAATTCGAACTAAATACATTATTTTCTTTAAAGTTAGCATTATCACATGTGAGGTAAAAATTTGTTACATATCAATGCCAATTTTTTCTCTGTAATAAATGCATTTTTATATATTGTTAAACTATGGCAGCGTTTAGCAAGTTGTATCAATTTGGCTCAGATTGAAACAACTAGTACCCAGGTCTCACCACGAGGAGGTAACTGCGCCCTAGCCTGCACCCACCCTACCTTTTTGATACACTAGGGATACTATTACTTCTATGATTACTGGTCACAGCCATCACAACTGCATAATGCAGTGCAGGCCAATCCGGCAGAGAAACATGAACAGCGGCCAGAACATCCCTTCTTGCATTTGCATGATATTAACTCATTGCAAGATCTCGAAGCATCAGGTAAAGAAGACCAAAGCGGCTGCCACTTGTTGTCATTACTTCTTGACCAACCCCAATCACCTTGGTGATGGAAGAACAGGGCAAGATTCAAGTGATAGAGTCCAAACATTAGCTTGATACATGGCTCGCCTTATATGTTGGATTAATGCTTCCTTCGTAGGTGAAATCCTCTCCATAGGTTTGGCTCATTGTGCAAATAGATGTCTTCTTGTTTCGTTAACGAGGTTGCTGTCACTAGTTCTATCATAAATAAGAACAACAAATCTCTCAATGAACTTGATACATTCCTCTGTTAAATGAAGTTCACTGGATGATAGCTTTTGGAAGATTTGTGTTGCGGCTGGTAGAACTGTCCATAGGTCCCAGAACTGCTTTTTGCCGTGGAATGCAAATAAAGAAACGTTATCGCAACCAGAAAAAGCATGGCAGAAGAGAAGTGCTTCTGCTTTCGGTATCCCGATTGCAGATACCAACTCATCTGCAATCGCTACTCACTACCAACTCACTACACCGATGTAGGTAGTGGTGATAGCTGCAGCCAAGTTCAGCGAGCTATCGTTGGATCAACTCTTCATAGGCTTTGGCACTGGGGATCACTTGGGTTATATATCAATCCAACATATAAGGCGAGCCATGTATCAAGCTAATGTTTGGACTCTATCACTTGAATCTTGCCCTGTTCTTCCATCACCAAGGTGATTGGGGTTGGTCAAGAAGTAATGACAACAAGTGGCAGCCGCTTTGGTCTTCTTTACCTGATGCTTCGAGATCTTGCAATGAGTTAATATCATGCAAATGCAAGAAGGGATGTTCTGGCCGCTGTTCATGTTTCTCTGCCGGATTGGCCTGCACTGCATTATGCAGTTGTGATGGCTGTGATCAGTAATCATAGAAGTAATAGTATCCCTAGTGTATCAAAAAGGTAGGGTGGTTGGGGTGGCTAGGGTGGGCCTTTGGTGCAGTTACCTCCTCGTGGTGAGACCTGGGTACTAGTTGTTTCAATCTGAGCCAAATTGATACAACTTGCTAAACGCTGCCATAGTTTAACAATATATAAAAATGCATTTATTACAGAGAAAAAATTGACATTGATATGAAACAAATTTTTACCTCACATGTGATAATGCTAACTTTAAAGAAAATAATGTATTTAGTTAGAATTCTAAACTCTTAGAATTCATGTATAGACACCTATCATAATATTCGATTAAAATATTAGGAGATTATATAAAATGGCAAAATTCAATTGATTGACCTCAAATGACCTCAAATGACCTCAAATGACCTCTTGTTCACACATTTTTTCACATTGGGTTCGATGATAAGAGCGCCTCATAAAAGGTTTTTGCTTAATATGCGAATTCTTACATAAATTGTCAATTTAAAAAAAATTGACCCCGGGAGGTCACTAGTGACCTCAGGGGATTATTATTGAACTTTATAATACGCACATATTTTTAATATATATTAACACAAAACTAAACCAAATTTCGAGCCTTTACCTCAACAGTACATCATTATGACATTTTACTTGAATTTAAAATTCAAAATTTTGACCATAATAGACAAATTGAGTACTTCACCCAGCCGATTTTGGTTTTAAAGTTTGTTTTTAACAATCCTAAGAACATATTAACATAATTGAAAAAAAGAAATTTGAAGATAGCTTGAAAAATGAGGATTTTACTACTTGACCTCGCATGACCCCAAATGACCTCAGTCTAACCTTTTATTCCTGGTTTTTATTTTTTTGTATAACAAGTATGAGTTGGTGAATACAAAAAAAAATACATCCATAAAATATGTTCATTCAGTCATGAGATATGACAATTTCTTTGATTTGACCTCTAGAGGTCACAGCTGACCTCAGGGGCAAAAGCTCGAATGATATCATAGCTAAATCTTTTTTATATGTTCTAAGGAACATCTCTACCAAATTTCATGCTTTTATCACAAAATGCACAATCGACCCAATTTTTTCCCCTTAGCCGCTCTACTACCAGGTCTTCTATGAGATATTGGAAAAGTTGGATCGATTTCATGAAGATATGTTCCAATTCATATCCGATTCATTTAATAAAATGCCTTACTTTAGAATGTAAGAACATTCTTCCATCCAAAAACACTTACTTGAATAATAAACATACACATCATGTCATTACCTCCCCCCCCCTAAGATCATTGTGTTCTGCACAGTTAAGTAGCCACAAATCCCTTCACAATACACCACAAACATTTCATTTACAAGAGCTCTGGAATTGTTTGTCTAGTGCCCTCTGTTGTAGTGGGTTTGTTTAATTAATAGCCTCGTTGCTTCGAGTGTTAAATACCACCCCTCCACCCCCCCTCCCCACCCCCTTTACATGTTAGTGTTGACGCATGTCGTTGGAGGTAGAAGATATTGCAACTCGTGCTTCTGTTCCGACAAATAGAATCGGCGATATGAATACTTGTATTGCTTTTTCAGCGATATGCTTCACCTGCAGCGTTTTGTTAAAGCTTTGCGTAGTGTAGAAAGCACGTGCCGTTTCTGATAGATGATCTAAATGTTTTACACATTCTAAAACTTTTGTGTATTTTGATATATAGTACTACATTATTTTTAGTGTTACGTGATTTGAAACAGGGACTCGCACGATGAAAACAAAGTTATATCATAAGAGAACTATTTTCCCTGTCAGTAGCCCCTAATTAGAGTTTGAACTGAGCTGCTGTCAATTCTATTCTATAAGTAAGGCGTAACGTATACAATTGGAACAAAAGACGAGATAAAACTTTATGGATGCATTTTTGAAACTGTATTTGCCAAAATCTTTCGATTTTAAACTTAAGTGTTTAAAATATACGAACAAAATCACCGTTGCAATAACGATGATGAATAAACACTGTTACAATAAACAATACAATTACTACAATACAACAATACACACAATTACTTGATGATTACTAGGAAATCGTTTAGTGTAACGCGTTGATGAGCGAGTAACGATACGCGCAACATTTCCAACCGAACACTGCAATTTGAATAACAGATTAATGCACCATATGAAGTGTATGCTTTTCGATAAACCCTTTTGACAGCTATTTCAAAACTCTTAAAATGGCAAAATGTCCGTAAATTCTTGACCGATTGGGCTGAAAATTTGTAAAATGTGAGGCAATGTTGGTCTTTACAATTGGAGGATTTGGATGCAATTCATAACCCTAAAACTATACGACAGTCTCTGAAACTGTGAAAAAAAACGATTTGATAGGTAAATAAAACGGTGTGAGCTATACTTTAACTTTTCAACAATCAGAGGGCAGCGCTAAAATACTATGCACTATACGTCAGAATGATATTTTTATGTGTGCAAAATATCAGCTCGATCGAAAAAACCAAGTAAGATGTGGCGGCGGACTAAACAAACAAAAAAAGAGAAAATGTCCATAGTGTCAAGTGGAGGCGCTCGCCACGCTCGTTCAACAAGAGACTATAGCCAAAGAAAACAAACCATTAAAGTCAAAACTAATTATGCGAGCGAAGCGATCGTTATAATGGTACTCTTACTGTACTAATTGTCTGTATATTGTTCGTTTTTTGTGGCACCGTACAAAAAATTTGTCGATCGATCGTGTTCAAATTTTGAACGTCAGACAGATGAAACAATCGGTCAGAAATTATGTACTCATGTCATTCCAGCGAACAGGTACTAGTCTAGTTTCAATCAAAATTCACAGACTGGATGAAAAGTTCTAAAGAACCGTTTGATCGATCATCTTCAAATTTTGAATGTTATTTAATCAAAAAAAATTGCAGATTTTACACATTTTTAGCCTTATCTATCAAGAACTTCATTAGTTATTGATATTTATATTGTCATTATAATATAATAATAAATAATGTATAAATATTAAATATACATAGTCCATTAACATATCCATTATATGATGTGCTTAGAATAAGACTTTCCAAAAAAGAGAGAATAATCTCTCGAGAGTCATGTTTTTAAACAATCAAGTGTATTTACTTCCTGTATTGTAAAAAAACAATTCGAAAATAAACTGAAACTGAAACTCAAATTTGTTTATCGATCAATACACCTCGACTTAGTCACTTTCAAATGATAGGGTTTTTCTTCACAGCTTCTTTCCAAGGTCTGTACCTACAGCAAAATGAATTATCATCGTATTAATTTGTTTGTAACACAAATGCTTGCCATCAACTCAACTCGTTACAAAGGGCGTTTTCCTAGTATGAAATGTTGCACCCGCCATACGAGTATTAGAGTACATGTATGTTCGCGCTATTCTCGTCTCTCTATATCGCCGTGTCATAACAAGATTCTATCGACAAGTCGAAGATTTTCCTACAATATCTGATAATTGAATCCTCCAACGCCTTGACTTGTCAATATCAACGAATCAATATCATAACGACACTGAGCTCTTCGGAAAAACTCTGACAGGAGAAATTTCACGACAGAATTAATAATATTTTACTTGATGGTCGAAGAGATGACACGAGAAATTACTTCCCAGTTTCCACTGATGCTTTCTTCTCTTATTTTACTCAGACTCGTTGTTTTGACATTTAATACTTATCGATAATGTGACAAAGAAAACTGTTTGAGATGATTTTACTCTTCGAGAAAGCATCACTATCAATCAGCGATCCAGGTGTTAATATGACAGGTGAAACACGAGAAGTGATGAGCGAAAGAATATTGCTTAAGGATGAACCAGCGCTTTGAATGACTATATTCATATTATGAGATAAATTAATTCAGAAAACACATTTTTAAACTTTTAAACATAGTTTTATAATGTAATATGTGGAGAATAATACTATATGAGATGATGAGAATTTTTTTAACAAAGTTTTCGTAAAATAATTTTGTTAAGAATACAGTAGTGGTTTTGACTAGTTCAGTTGTCCCATGTTAAATGGCCATATATGAACATTTTCAAACATTTAAATGCCATTATCTCAGAAATTAAGTCGGTGACAAGAGTATTTTAAGTTTTCAATGCATTCAATATTAGTCGTAGAATGTTTCTTTAGTTTTCTGTAGAAATTGTTGGTGCGGATTAAAAATAATTTAGAAAAATTTAGGAAATTAATTCGTTCCCCCATAAGAGCCATGTAAAAATCTCGAACTTTGAAAACGTTTTACATAAAAGTTAGTTCGGTAAGGTATAAATTTTTTGATCTTATATTGTAGATAATACTATAAGGAACAAAATGAAATGGTTTGGAAAAAAATTGTTGGTAGATGACCTGGCGCTGGTTCATCCTTAAGAAATGCAAGAAAATTCTAAGGGTTTGAAATATTGAAGCTTTCTCAAAACATCTGGTTGCTTAACTTTACTCTCTGCAGGATCTTTCGTATAGTTCATTATTACCAAAGAGAGTGCATGAAAACCTTACAAAATAAAAACAAATATAATACGAATCTACTGTACTGAATCATCTCTTTGCAATAAGTCTATAACTATGGACAATGACAAATCGTTGAAAAAATAATAGAGAAAAATATCATTTATACATCATAATTTTATAATATGCTCCCTCCTAAATTACGAAGTTTAAGAAAATATGAGATGTAAAAAATATCATTAGAAAATGGGTCTCCGAAAACATTTCAAATACATGTCTTAAATTGTTGAATTTAGGATACTTAGTATTTAGTATGATTACTCCTTGAGTGTTTTAGAAATGTATTTTTGGTGTCTAATCTTTGGTTTATTATAAATGGTTAGTTTTATAATTAGTGTGTAGCCCCGCAGACATCCAGCCTATTGATTTAACGGGGCTGCAATAACATGTAATTTGCATTTTTCTAAATGAAAACTTTTAAAAAAAATTAGCATAATTATTTCTACTCTGAATTCATAAAAAGTAATTTTGAAAAAGGTCAACTCAATTCACTACTCACTGACGTCTCACATTTGATGAGAAACTTCCACGATGTATCGCCTTGAGCCACTCTGACATGTCTTGTTTCTCGTTATTCCAGAACACTGCTTCTGGACGTGGCAGTAGGGAGATAGCATCTTATTGACAGGAGCTCCATGAGATCTGGGACTCGAAGTAGAGTCACTCAAGCAATACAATGTAAGCAATGTTAACATGTCAGAGATGAACAAAAACGACAAGTACCGAGTTAGTTTGTGGTCGAAATAACCATTAGAGTGCATCAAACAGGGGTGGAACTTCCTGTCAACTCCCGGAACAGAGCCATGAAATAATAATCAGATGGCGTCCCAGCATGATGTTATCAGTGTATTGCATATCACAGTTGGAGAGTGTCTCTTGGGGCAATCTATAATCTCTGAAAGGGTATATTTACAAAGCTCCAATCATGGTTAAAACGTTCAGTATGTTTGCGAAATTACTTTGTCACCCTGAAGCTGAATTTCAGTGTGACACAGGTTTAACAAATATTAAAGTAGTACCTATCCGTGTTATTTGTTCGGAAACCTTTGTTCTTCAATATGCTGTCAAAATGAGTTTTAAAGCCACATTTGTTCACTGTCATAATTAAAATTTCATGAAAGTACAACCGCAAAGTAGACAGCAGTTCAAAATGGACGATAATTATTTCGCTGTGGGCGTAATGATCAAAGAAGTGGCCAAAATTGCCAATTGCTATATTTTTACACGGCTATTTTTGGGAGATCTCCGCCATAACTAAAAAAAATACCTAACTGTTTTATTGTTGAAATCAATTTTTCTTAAAACTAATTGAGTTATAATAATTGTGCAGACATTCTGTAGTTTTAAGTAACTAGGAAAACGCTCTGAGTAACGCGTTGATGAGCGAGCACGGATAACGCGCAACACCTCGAACCGAAATTCTGTTTATCGAAAATGTCCTTAAAAGCCAATAATTCTTGAATTTCGTCACAGACTTGTATGAAAATATCCAACAATTCCTAAAATATTGGTCCCAATAACCACGCAAAGTTTTAAGTTGATCGATTGAACCTTTATGATTAAACGATCCCTTGTTAATTTCCAAAAATCACAGGATTTCGTTCAAATTTTTTTTAAACGGTCATATCAGTTTCATAATATACTACGTTTGAAAATTTCTGCTCCAACAACCTTGAAGTGAAGATTCGAAGATGCCGTGAAATATGAAATTCGTGAAATATGACAGCCAATTAACACGCAAAATATCCGCAAACTGTCAAAAACTTTTGAATTGAAACACAGTTTAGTCTGAAAATTGTCAAAAATACAGATAATGTTTGACCCGATGACCATGCAAATTTTCAAGTTGATCGGTCAAACGGTTCTGGTTTAAATTTCAAAAAGCACATGAAATATTTTTTTAAATTTTAACCAATGGGAGGATTTGGCTGAAAATTTGTAAAATAAGAGACAATGTTGGTGTTAATGACCATGCAAAATATAAGGTCGATCACATTTGTCGAAGTCTATTTTAATTTTTCAGCCTATCAGGAGATGTTTATTTAAATTTCAACCAATCTATGGATTTCAAAAAAAAAATTGGGTCAGCAAACAGAAAAGGTTGTCTCTACATGTGTGCAAAATTTCAGATCGATCGGTGAAACGGTGCAACTTCCATTGCTCCAGGTAGCAGCCAAAAAAAAAAAAAAAAAGAGGTCCGTGCCAAAAGAGCCAAAAGGAGACGCTCGCTTCGCTCGCTCAAATATCTACCGCCCTGCTGAAAAATCTTGTGTATCAGTATCACCAACAGAATATTTAATTTGCCAAATCGACTTAGGTGGATTCTGTTGAAAAACTAACCTTGTAAATGCTCTATCACTCAGATTTTGAGAGTATAAAAATTCGTAATTTTGATATGAACCAAAGTTCTGTTGCACTGTGTGATTGGGATACGTATGAAGCTTACACCACGACTGACAGATTAATGTTAATTGTGTAAATTAATTGAATTAGATCATTAATCCAATTGATTGTCTGTCAGTGAGGCTTGTGGAGTTCAAGGACAAACAGTGAGGTGGGGATGTGTTACGGAACTCCATCAAACTTTCAGCCTCGTCTAATTTCCGCCCTCCAGGATGAAGTGTGTGTACAGCTTGAGTGCAAGTAGACACTTGCGTATGAAACAAATATCATACAATATCGACGGATTATCGACTTTTGTTATCGTGCTGATCAGAACCACGAGAAATATTCGAATTGGGATTAAACCTTTTCAGTATAATGAGTTTCAAATCGTATTAAATTTTGATAGATTGTGATTTAATACACTAGATTTTGCATAATCTACAGAAATAAACAATCAGTCAACAGGTTGCCTAGCAATAAAACCAAACTAATTCGCCCTAACTTCGGAAGCAGTTTTGTTCAATTAGTAAATTGCACACAGCTGTACCATACGAATACACCATTCTATTTTATGATTATTGGCAATGACATAAAAGAACAACCTCGGAATGGAAGACTTCGATTTTAATTTTATTCGCAGAATCTTTTAAGGAAATAAAAGAATATAAAACATTAACAAATATCCCAATATCAATTACCGGGTGGCCCAGAAAACTTCCAATGGCCAGGACGCTGTTTCTTCAAAACTACGTACGATATCAAGCTGAAAATTCAAATTATATTGAAAATATATTAAGATCGATTGTGTAAAAATATCAATCAATTTGAATGAAAAGAACGAAATTTATGGAGTCTTGAAGTTGAGCGTAAAATCAGAATAAGTAAATTATTTCTAAACTTTTATTACACACGTTATAAAAGTGATTTCTTTCCCACTAAATATTCTGTTTTCAAGCTCAACTTCAAAATTCAATAACTTTCGTTCCATATATTGATATTAATTGAAATTTTTACACAATCGATCTTAATCTATTTTCAATATAATTTGAAATTTTCAGCTGGATATCGTACGTAGTTTTGAAGAAACCGCGTCCTGGCCATTGGAAGTTTTCTTGACGCGCGCTATTTGAGCTCCGTATAATCTATTTTTTGACAACCAAATTTGAACAGCTGTAACTTTTTCCCTACAATAGTAATGTTTTTGAAACTTGCACATATTAAATTTTGGTATGTTTTCTATTAGGTGTACAAATTTCAGAATCCTATCTATAATAGTTTCGATATAGTGACCTCTCAATCAGGGTGATTTATTTTTTGCGCCACCCGGTATAATTCGTCTTATCTAAGGGGATGGTTACCCCTTCAATGTCTGGCTGTTTCTCCTCTAAATCGTTGCTCTTAATTAACTTCATACGTAGAGCTGAACGCCATTAACATGTTCTAAATAATAATAGTTGAGCTCAAGTGTCAAGAAGAAAATGCAGAATCGTGTAAATACAGAATTGTTTTAAAAATGGGAATGTCACACAGTTGTTAAAAAAACAGTAGGTACCTACCGTGTATATTCGAAATTATAAGTTTTATAACTGATGTCATCTAGTGGGAGAGTTCTTTCATGATGTCGTTGATAATTTTTGCTTTGGATTGAAATTGAAATATTGTATCTGTGAAATCTATAACTTCCGCCATTTTCATTTGGATATACATTCTAAGCCAATTATAATAAGAATTTCCTAATATTTATAACAGCTCTCTGGTCTCCATCAGTCAGTTCAGTAAGACGAGGGCTTGTAGGTTCTCAGACGCGTTAACTTTGCAACAACAAACTCCCTCGTTGCCAAATCATGATGACGTCAGATGGAGGTAAACTGCTATTATACAACACTGCAACGCGTCATCTTCATCCTCATGTTCCATTCATAGAGAGAGAGCAGCAATAAAGCAAATTAATTATTGAAAATAAATTAATATTTTGACACTCATTTAATTTCAGCATATTTTTCTAAATTCTTAATGTTATCACTATCAGGTAATAATATAGTCTAGTCGGTGTTAACAACTAACTGCTATTGTTGATATAGTTGGGGATTGTATAAGTTAGGTAGGTGCTCGAGTTATAGTATCTATTCTTTGAGTGTTCCAATAAACTCCTATTCTGTATAGTAATAATGTTTTAAAATCAGTCTGTGGCTCTGTGCTTGAAAAGCTGCAATGTCTGAAAATCTTTGACTTTTATTACTGGCGGAACAAAACGAATGCAGCCCGTTTACGAGTTGTCTGGAAGCGAGAGATGTACGTGTATACATCTAATGAGATTTACATAATCGAGCTGTAAGTAGTATTGTCCCGAAGGATATTTTTTTTAAATTGTATAATTTAATTAATTGTAGTATATTATTGATAAACGTTAAAATTTGATCGAATTATATGTACCAAACTTATGAACGGAAAATGAACAAATGTTCAAGTTTACATTTATAAAATACAAGATCCTGTTCTAATACTTTTAACTAGACCGTTTGAAACATTCTCTTCTCTCCTCTCCAACCCCAGAGATGGTGTTTAATATCACTAAAAGGCTGGGCCTCGAGGCTCAGGAGGCAAAACATTATTAAGTCCTAAATTGGGCTGTAACATTTTTGTTGATAATGTTGACAGTCGACAGTAAATAGAAGGCAAATCTGCGCGGAATTGCCTTACAATTTCCTCATCATCGACTGAAGATGCAGATGCAAAACATCACTTTCAGCCCTTTTCAGGGTCAACCAGAGCATCATACAGGCACCCTCGGGATATGCTTGTTCATTTACTTGTTGATTGTAACAATTGATGCACTTTTCTATATAAATGTAATATCATGGATAGTAACATGCATTTAATTTATATTTGGAAGTTAATTTACATAAAACAGGGAGTCGATATTATTACACCAGATCAATAAGCGTCGTGTTTGTCCCACTAAACTCTGTTCTAATTGAGTCTGTGTATCAATGTAAGTGCACGCACGAAACCGATCAGAAGGGTGCTTCTAGACGGAGGGTAGCTGATGTTTTTCGAGACTGGGAGAGCGAAGTATCCTCTCCCAGGTGTCACTGTAGTCTGTACAATTATAATTCATTCAAATGAGATTTTCTTGAATATTAATCATTTAAAGTTGACATTTGAATAAGAACTGTACGAAATCGTAACAAATGCATTAATTAATCTGGCGAAGAGAGTCTTTTGGTCAATTCTGAAATTAGGGAGAAGCTTGGTTATGAAATCAACGCTTTTGAGTGACTAATCGTGACTAACACTAAGAAAACGCTCTGTGTAATGCGTTGATAAGCGAGCCTGTGAGCATTAATATGCGTGTGATAGTTGCTGCTCTACAGACCTTTGAAAAGAGTAGTGAAGACAACCCAATGAAATGAATCAATGAACACTGACTAAGTAATTCATTATCGATGTTGACGTGACAAAATGTCAAAATAATTTTAAAATGTCAGTAGGTACCTTTGAAATTATTGACAGTCTGAAAATTGGTAATCTAATAAAATGTTTTTGAAAATGAAATGGTCAATTTTGGTAATGAAATGAAATGATGAAATCATGTAAAATTTGAATTTGATCTGACAAACGGTTCATTTTTACTTTTTAACTATAGAGGATTTACTCAAAAACTGTACCGGAGTACGCAAACAGGGTAGTGCCATTGTTACGCTCGCTCTATGAATTCTTCTTCGTTTGTAATGGTTTGCTCGTTGTTCAGTATTTACTGCTCACTTCAACCCTAGGCATCATTGTTGATCATTAATCGATCAACAGTTCAAATTATTACAAACGTTCTATTTTCACTGCGCGGTTTGCTTTTCAACGCGTCATGATATACGCTTCAAAGCATATAAAAAATTTCTCCAATCCCAAAATAGATTATCGACGTTATGAAATTCAAAACGTAGAGATGAAAATATTTGATTGGCGCCGCTCCATGAGAATAATGCATTTGCATATTATATATTTCAAAGAGACGCAGCTACCGAGACTATTCGAACTTTCTTCATGATTCTCGAGATGTGATGAAAGAAGTTGAGGCTGAGGGAATCACATCATTTTCCTTCACGAACACGTATTGAGCTCGCACTTATGTCTGTCCGAATCATCACTTGAGATGGCCAAGCTTCCTTCTTCATATCCTGACACAATGTGTGAGGGGCATTGACAAACTCAACTATTATTTGGGGACATGTCGCAGATATGACACACAGTGGTTCTCTTCCTTGAAGCGAATAGGGAACTGATAACACGAGGGGTCTCTTTGCTTTGTGCTCCTGACAGCAGCTGTTATCATCGTCCAAGTCTCTAGGTCCTTCATGACAGTAAAAAGCTCTGATGCGAGATCTAATATTGAAAGTTTCAAAGTGCTTCCAACCGCACAAACATCCTTAGGGTTCCAATGCTACTCAGAAAGCAATAAAAGGAAAATATTAAATCAATTACAGCTTCAACAACAAAATATCTTAGTAAATAAATAAATAAAATACACTATTTTAAGAAAATTTGTTTTAGAATCTGCTATTTTGTCCTAAAAATGCTGATATAAATTCGAGGATCGAGGAAATACAAGGGAAATATCGAGGAAATATCGAGGAAATACATATGAAAACAATCTTATCTCATGCGTCAAAGGAGCAGTGATAATTTCATTGAAACTGCTTTGAATAAATTTGCAAATATTACAAAACATTGATAAGATGTCAATAAAATGTCTTTGCATGCAAAATTTTAAGTTAATCGGCCAAACGGTTCCACTTTCAATTTTCAACCAATCAGATTATGTTATTCAAATGTGAAATGTCGGTCTGCACAACACCTAGATGGTCCGACGATGAGTGCGTACATTTCAGCTCGACCAGAGAAATCGTGCGACCTCTAGGTAGTAATCAGCGACAGGAAAAAAGAAAAACGGAGATCCGTGCGAAAAGCGTCGAGAGGAGTCTCTCGCATCACTCTCTCGACTATCTCATAAGATTGATGGATGTCAATCCGCTTGATACTAAAATAAAATTATTGGCACATCACTTGTGACTTGCTGGTGACAGCGGAATAAGAAATTCCCTGAAACCCTCACATTCAGCAGTAAAAATGTACGACTTTCTCTTGCAATGGGTGGCGTACGTTTTCAACGGTCTTTGTACGGTTTTTACGGGTTTTCGTACGTTTTTGTACATATCTGAGAATATTCTTTGGAATTGAGAGCTGGAAGTAATAGTAATGATTGCTTTATCTCACTTAATTTTTTGATGTTTATCAATAGGTATGCCCCAAAAATTATTCGAATTAATCTACTGTCATAGATTACTACATCAAATTACTCAGAAGTTACTCTAGCAAACGCATGACTGAATTCAAGATTTGTGTCGTTTTATTACACATTTAAAAATGATGCACTTGATCAGCGCGGGAATCTGTAGTCGTTCACAAGCAGCATTCAGTAAGCAGAAGCAGCCTTAGGAAAAACTTTTGTTTTAAAGTTCGTTGTTGAGCGGCACGTTTCGCCAATGTTTTCACCGGAGGCACGTTGCAGGTTTGATTTGAAGTAGAGATGATCGACTGTTGGCTCAGCGTTGTGGATGCGAATATCCCGATGTATACCAACTCGTTCAATCACATTGCAAAGAAGTTTCGAACAATTCGAAACGTGAGGAATCACAGTTTCGAACAGATGTAAACTCCTGGAGAGCATGAAAGACGCATAATTTTGCAGTATGTGCCTTTTCAACCTGTTTCGTTTAATTTTCAAATCAGAATTTCCCATAAAACATTTCTTAAGATCAATTTACACGGAGCAACTTCTTGTTCAACTTCTGTGCCACACTTCTTGATGGAAATTAGAACATGTTCTAAATGATATAAAAGTTGAGCTCAAGTTCTGTGTCAAGAAGAATTGCTTCGTGTAAATATAAAATTGTATGAAAAGTGCAAATGTGACACAGAAGTTGTTTACGAATTGTACCGTGTAAATTGGGCTTTAAAAATGCGTCTCCTTTTAATACTGAAGATTGAAGAATATTGTCTCCGTGGTTTTTATTTCTTACAGTTGTTGGAGCACTGTCCGGATTTGTCAAACTGCGATATTCAACATTCATATAAAAACGTATTTTCAGAATCATTCTAGAATGATCTGTACGTAAAATAATTTTTAACGAAGTCCTTAGATTAATTTAAAAGTGAAAATGATAATATTATCTACTCGTAATGATCGCTTTTTAAAGCAAATTACAACATGCAAATCGTATTGGACAATCAACTCTTGCAATACAATTGGATTTCAGAGTTCAACTCTGAGTCTAACTTCAATTTCATGGTGTAAAGTTGACTTAACGCGTTTCCTCACTCGTTTCATAGTAAACAGATCTTCTGAAGAACATGACACACCAAGAATAGTGTCTGCGAATTGTTTGAAATAAGTAGAGCTATACGGTAAGAGAATATATTTCACTGGAACCCCATCGCTACTTGTAGAACGAATTACCTAAGCTCTAAGAACAAAGGACCATTTCGCCTTTAGTCGAGTATGAAATAACTATTTGCGATTCGGCCGTGCGACAATGATGCGATTACTTTGCGGACATGGTCGAGCATCGCCATTATTATACAGCCAAGGAGGAAATTAATCACTTAATCTTTCTGGGACACGCCGTGCATTCTTTATTAGCTTTGCTAATTTCGTCGGTTCAGCAAACACAAGTGCTTTGAAGATCGTGCAATAGCGAGACTCTGCAATAGCAAGACTCTGCAATAGCAAGACACTGTAATAGCAAGACTGGGGTAATCGCCAGGCCCTGCAGTTTCGTCCCTTCAAGTAAGATTCTCATTTATAAAACGGTTTAAACTTAACCATCAGTTTTAGGAAGTACAGAGCTTGAGAAGACGAGTACAAAGCTCAGACTTGTACTGTGTATTAAGTGTCATTAAGTGCTCCAACTTTTGAGACCCTCTGGCAACGTTATGTTTCACTCGAATTGAAACGGCACCTCTCCCTTAGTTAGAGTTGAGCTTTTTCATCAGATTTCATTATACTCAGCTTTCTCTTCCTCTCGAGTCTTTCTTTCTAATGACAACATGTGTTAGTATTGTTGAGGTCCAGCATTTGTGGTGTCCTCCGACGGATTAGAAACTTGTTTGAAACTTATTTCCCGTCTCCCTCCTGCCTTCTTCTCACTTTCTCTCTCTCGGTCACATTCTCGATTGCAACGAGTGTTCTCGTGTTCATGATTGAATAAAATAATTTTTGATTTGTAGAGATTTTGTGACTTTTTAATATATTTACCATTTCTGAAGAATGGTTACCTGAAAACACAAACTATCACATAAGCGCGGAAAGCGGAAAACGGAACGCGTTCCAGAAACCGCTCGTGGCAGACTTGTGATTGGTTAATATTTATATGGAAAACGTTTTACGCTTTCCTCTTTCCGCGCTTATCTGAACGCCGATTTACGTCATATTTGGGTCCATATGAGGTATTTCCATCTACATTTTCAGAAATGTTTTAATTCGAAATGTCATAAATTAATTCGAATAGTCGTCCGGTAATGTGGTTCTGAGATGCACACTGCCCATGATCTGAGGTCTACACGGCTTCTTTGACGACATGCACTGCAGTTGCACGGAGTCAAGGCGGCTGTGAGGTTATATTCTGACGCTGGAGGACAGCGAATCAATCACAAGAAGATGACACAAGACAAGGCTCTTCTCTCGCATCGATTCTTTCCTCTTCATCACTATGCACTGGTCAAAGTGCGATGGAAACTGACATTTTACGCTTGGAAAAGTATGCATTATTTCAGGCTGGTGTGTAGAAAAACTGTGAGATGTGAAAGTAGGCTCATATTCTACAGCGTACTGAACCATGTTGAGTCACCTATACAAGTGTTCTTACCTGGTTAGATATGGTGCACTAATGAGAAAGAGAACACTCCACTGTACCTATAACTTCTTATATAAACAAAAAAGGATGATAACAAGTCGTCTATGGCATATTTTAAATAATTAATTTTCCTCCTTGAGAGTATTTTAGTAAGCAATAAAAATAAATGAGTATTCTGAATATAACGTTAATTAACACAATTATTTAAGATACAAGCGCTCAGATAACAATTCTAAAATGACACAAAAGACGGGATTTTAATACAAAAAAAATAAGAATTGAGATAGAATGGAGTTTATCAATGAAGAAAACGTGTGAAAAAACGTATCGCAATAAATTAAAAAAGGAAACTTTGATAGGTATTTATATTGAGAAGGAATTATCACACCGAACCTTACAATTTTGTAGAAATATTTATCATTTTTGGTTAAAATTTAGTATTTACCAAATAAAATATGATGCTTTAATATGTTGTTCGACCTTTTAGTTAATTCACAGTGGAAATGAAAGTATGGTTTCGGTTTCTTTGATGCCCTCATGCACGGTATCTATTTAAATGATTGCCCACCGGTGTGTTTCACTGATACCTTTATGCTGACACCCATTATTTGTTTTATCACATAAAAAGTATTATTCGGATAACTATTCCGATTATTATTCACATACTCCTAAACAATAAATCCTAAGGTAAGAAATGGCCACATGAATAGTTAAATTAGTAACGACTTCGCACAGCACTTCTGTCAGAAATGGCCGCCATGAAATCTGTCAGCACTTTGTCTTCCCGTCAACCCTGTTGATCATGAAGTGAAGACTCACTAATTGAGTTTTGTGGTAAATTACAGCAGTATAATCCTTCCTTCCGACTTAATGTAGGAAGAGTTATTGCCTTAATGCGGTACTTAATAGGAATGTTTGTTTTGGCTTATAGTAAGTAATGATTTTATTATCAGATTAGATATAAAATCAAACGATACCGTCTCTGAAAGTGACCGACGTAGACCTAATATCTAGTGGAGCGGTCGCTCCACCCAGCCAAGTCGTACTGTACACTCACACTCACTCAACATACCGTAAATGCCTAATAAAATGAGGAGCAGACCAACTACTTTTACTGTAAGCAACAACATGGCATTTTCGGCCTACTGGATCATAAAATTGGAAAATCTCACATTGTTGTGAAATATCTTAATTTTGAGCTATGGCCCACCCCACCACATATACCAAATTTGGGAACAATAGGCTATACCATTTGCGAGCTAGAGGGCCGTGAAAACAGTGAAATTACATCACTTTCATCTTCCTTAGATGATGATGATGATGATGATTCAGAGGGTCAGGAAATACCGCAATCACCGCCACAACCTAAACGGCTTAGCCGATCGATCTGAAATTTTTACCACATGTGCACTTTTGGCGTCTGAGGTGCCTTTTTATAAAACCAACCGGTAGTCGCCATTTTGAAACCGGAAGTGACGTCATATCTCGAAAACGGCTAAACCGATCGGAATGAAACTAGCGCCAAATGATTCAGACGGTGGTCTATATGGAATATCAATAGTTAAAGTAGAGATGTACTATTACCGAAACCGGAAATGACGTCATGAAAATGAAGATCTAGATTTTAATGACCTCTTACTACAATAACTACATATTCAGAAGGCTTATAATGATACATAACATTTATAGAAATAAATTCTAGGTGGCAGTTATTTCAGTCGCCATTTTGAAAACCGGAAGTGATACCATATCTCGAAAACGGCTGGACTGATTGGAACGAAGCTTTCGTAATTCTTCATGGAATATCACTTTAAGCTTAGGTATATTGAGCACCAAACACAATTTTTCGTATTAACCAATTCGGAAATGGCGTATTTTTTAAAAGTATTTAGTCATTGTTGCTCCGATGTGTGTTACAAGTTGTGTAAATAAACTAAAAAAATAAGTGATATCCCCATAAAAAAACACTCCGTGTAAAAATACCAGCCAAGTCTCTTCAACTATAAAAAAAATAGATTAAATCTAAAAATTCAGCACTGAAAAGTAGTGATATCAAAAAATGAGCCAAGTCAAAACTTAATTTTAAAAACCAAAATATACTTGGCGCATCGTTTTTAAGGGCATTATAGGTTTATTATATATATTTAGGTAGGTACATTTGATTTTTGGCATATGCTTCTATACTATTTATATACACGATGCGCCAAGTATATTTTGGTTTTTAAAATTAAGTTTTGACTTGGCTCATTTTTTGATATCACTACTTTTCAGTGCTGAATTTTTAGATTTATTCCATTTTTTTTATAGTTGAAGAGACTTGGCTGGTATTTTTACACGGAGTGTTTTTTTATGGGGATAAGATTATTAATGGGATTCACGATTATGGACATTTATACACTACAGTATACCGTTCATTTCAGGATCAAGTAATACAATTGTAATTTACATCTTTGCGTTGTTATTATATTTGGTATAATATTGTTTCAGAGGTTTCAGAAAGTTCTTAAATAAAATTGCATTTTAAACTACAAAGAAAATTACATTGCGAAAAATTGTTTGTAGTCTATGTACGTTCTTCTTTATCTAATAATATATTTAGTCATAAAACGAAAATGAAAAGTTTTCAAGTTGAAATAGAAATGATATTTTCTTCGTCCTTCGCCTTTTCTTTGATAGAAGTTTTGGGTTTAGAAACGAATATAGTTTGTGATCCGGTTCCAGGTTTATTCTCATAAAAAGTCAACTCGATCGGGAATAGAATGCGTATAATATCCGAAAAGACATCACAATTATGACCCATCTATTTTTATATTTACTGCTCTCTCTATCGTCGTCTACTTGTGGTTGTTTTCATCTGATTATGAGGCCAGCGAATTCGAAAGAAAAGTCTTCAAGTTTGAGCTTTGAAGTTCTCTTGAATAAAACGATTCGGAATGCTGAGAAGTGGAGAAAAAGCTCTTGTCATTGAGATGAACGGTTCAATTAATGTGGAATTCACCTCACGGGAATTAAAACTTTTGCGTTTTTCTCTTCTTTTGAGCCCGGAGATATTTCAGAAGAACCATTCACACATTTAATTTATCTTAGATTAAGATGGCTTTCATTTTTATAGAAAAGGAGGGATTTAAATTGTCGTCAAGAGATATGACATTAATCGGAGCTGAATTTAATTTAACCAATTTCGGAACTGGTCATTGCTAAAGCGTACAAATAAATTATCAACGAACTTTTTCATACATTTAAATAAAAATTAAATGACGTTAACACCCTCGAGCACTACAGAAATATTAATTAGCGACAAAATATTAAAATCGAACAAATTAAAATCATTGCTCCTATAATTTCACTTTGATCAGATTCGTTTGTCAGGAATCTAACACTCTGGTGCAACTCACTCAATAAACTAATTTCAACCTAATTGCTAGAAGAGGAAAGAATTACATTTGTTTAAAATTCAACAGGTCGTGCCTCGACGAGAGAGAAATTAATGATGAACTCCGCCATGCGTTTCACCCTCGCCTCGCCGACCAAGTTAGACTCCGTCAGCAGGCGTCATATCTGCCGTCATACGACAGAAGAGAATTGATTGCCCTCGACGCCGGCATCAAATTTCAACAATAGAATCAGCATCTCGTTCTACAAGATTATGGGTAAGTTCAACTTAGTTAGGTTGAATTCCTCGATCTTGCCAGCTATTCAACTGCCAGACACTTCTGAATACTGATCAGACATGTATTGCATTCTGTTCCAGATTTTAAATAATTGATCGTAGCTCTATTCTGAGAACTAAGTCAGGATATAAAAACTGTTAGTATTACAATATTTTTTGCAGATAGCTAACATGTTATTTCAATAATTTCGAGTATGTATTAATTAGATGAAAGAATTCGCTTCAAATGAGCGGGAACCGCGCCGCTGTTTTAACGGAATGGAGCGTTTTTAAATCTTTTCGTATGAAATCACTCCATAGCGAGTTTCGTTTTTATTGCATTAAGCGTGGATCTCATTGCCAGTGGGGGAGATGAGATCAATTGAGTTAAACCTGATGAAATTGTAGTTGACAATCCGGGCCTAAATGGAATATAGAAAGTAAAATGAATAAAGCTCGCTTGAAATAAACTCACCCTTGTTGATGTTCGTGATCGTAATCAGGTCACATGGTGATCGATGACAGATGACGTTTGTCTCGTCAGCGTGACAATCTGGTGACAGACGACGGCGTGACTCTCCTCTCGGAACGACGGAGCACAACTGACTCAGGACTCAGCCTCTTCTCTGACCCCCCCCCCCCCCCTCCCTCCACTCCCACAACCCCATCCCCTTCTTCGCAAGTTTGCTCGGCCCGCCAATATTGGAACAGGCGCGCGCCGACGAATCTCGCGAAATAGTGACCAAAAATATTGCCATGTTGAAGCCATTTTATTAAACAAACGCGGAGTCGTAGTTTTACACCAAAATTGACTTTAATTGGATGAAGGAAAGGACATCCAAAAATAAAAACATTTTTGAAACTTTTGAAGTGTAGCCTCGTTAAAAAAACTGAGAAAAACGCAAAAAACAGGTTGACAACCAGCTTCATATTTCTTGGCACGTACAATTGTCAGATCTTGAAGTTTTTTTAGCCTATTTGTAACATTTGCGAGGTAATGTATATGTCAGAGAGAGATGTGAGAAACAATCTAAAAGCTAAAGTTTTATCTCGAGGTTTTGGCAAGACGCCAGAAAGCAGCGAAACAATTCCATGTTCCGATACCCTACACGAGTTCTTTCAGAGATTTGTGTGGAAAATGGGAAAGCTCCAGATATTTACCTTCTAAAATAGGACTTCTTGCACGTATCCTTAGGTATAGTAGAGAACCTATATTATAGGGCAAAAACCCAGTTACAGAATGGACACAGTTATGCATTTTACAACGTTCTTGGCTCAACAATTGGCAAAGGTCCTGTTTGATCACAAATTTTAGTATTAGCATGTATGGACAGCGTATTATCCTCGATGATGGAAACACCGCAAGACTTTTAATTCAAATCTAAATGACTGACTGCGAAATATCAGAATATGACTACCGACTATACTTAGACAAGTCCTTATTTAATTAATATTAGGCTCACAAAAGTGGATTCAGTTATTTTAGTTACAGAGATTTAAAACAATGTTTTCAACACAAATCCAATCTAGTACAACCAAGATGTCCCACAGCTCAAGTAGATTGCTCGTGAATGTAACGCAATTAATTAACTAAACTTAATTAGTGGATGATCCTCCCGCATAGCTACTCTCACTGTACTACACACAATCTCTGCGGTTGCAGTTTGCCAGCAGATTCCTCTGTTGTGCGATTAATTACTTCAGCCTATGGAATTACTTAATAATGCGGATTCCAGTGTATGTTATGACACGATAATAATGTACGTATTTCAAAGTTGGTTACCAAAAGCATTCGACGTTACAGCATAATCCTGTTATGCCTGGTTTTTCAATGCTCTGCTAAAACTAGTAGTTACGTTTAATTCGTCATTTAAGGAATGTTATTGGTTGTTGTCATGGTAATATAGTCCTAATCAACTGTTTAAAATGATAATAATTAATTAGGACAA
The DNA here is from genome assembly GCA_934045905.1 of Leuctra nigra. Lineage (NCBI taxonomy): Eukaryota > Metazoa > Arthropoda > Insecta > Plecoptera > Leuctridae > Leuctra > Leuctra nigra. The sequence goes on from OW203764.1 coordinate 24,958,148, forward strand.
TTAAGAAAATGGTGTCCTTAATAATCTGTTACTCAATTCTTATTCCAGAGTTCAACTATGATTTTTATTACAGAGCGCAATACTGACGACTTCGATATGACAGCATGAAGTTCATTCAATCAAATATTGATCAAATCAAATCAAATCAAAATTGTCTAGGAGCGGTGATGTGAATATCACGAACGTATTCATGCGAGTTGCTCTTTTTCGTATTTCATTTACCTTCATCTCCAATCTTCATCATTATTGCTCTAGAATCTTGCCAAATCATCCCGCGTTCTGTTTCTATCATTACCTCGTTCGTATCAAAAGGAGAAAAATAAAACGGAGAAAAATAGGAAAATAAAACGGAGTCGCTTCAATATTAGTTCCTACTTACTACGTCATGTATATTTTGTTCATATATTAGTTGAAAGATTTATAGATACAAAATCTTAATTAATTGGAGTGATTTAGGCGCAATGGGGGTACTATGAAGTTCACTGGTTTACGATTCCACTCTGCAACCGATCATTTAATTTTGTATTTCCTCTGAGGCCTTAGAAAAAACACTATTCCACATACCTCATTATTATATTGCAAATTCTCAATGAACACATAAAAATTACGTGTAGTAGTTATAATTACTAGGATAACGCTTTATGTAACGCGTTGATAAGCGAGCACCGAAACGCGCATCATCTCCAACCGGAATAACGTAACGCACAGAAAACATAATACTTATACATTCATAGTGAATAGAAATACGATACACTCGATCAAAATAAAATTACCTGATCTTCATTGAAACTGAGAATAGCCACACACCCTGTTCCTTAAATCTAAGTTGCACAAGAAATTAAATGTCGATAAAATCTCTTCTGACATTCTATTCAAATGTCAATAAGTATATAGGTATTACATTCTCTACCGATTGGGCTGAAAACTTGTAAAATAAGAGAAAGAAAATGGTAGTCTTAATATCCATGCAACATTTTGATTTTCGATCAATCGGGAGATATTTTTATTTTTGAACCAATAAGAGGGCAGCTCTCAAAAACTAGACACGATTAGGCTAGAATGATATTAGTAAGTGTGCAAAATTTAAGCTCGATCAAAAAAATATTGTTACCTGTTGCGTCGGGCCAAAAAAATAGAAAAAAAAACATCAGTGAAAGTGTTCAAAAGAACAGAATGGAGTCGCTCGCTACGCTCGCTCAATTAATGTATGAAACTAGGAAAACGCTCGGTTTAACGCGTTGATAAGCGAGCACCCGAACGCACAACATCTCGAACCGACATTTTGGAACGCACAAAACATAACATCCATATTGAATTGAAATATGATACACTCAATCAACATAAAAGTACCAGCTTTTCATTGAAACTGAGATTATATCCATCTATAAAATCAGGCCAAGTTGCTTTGGAATAATTCCCATTCATTTCGATACTGTAAATATATCAAACAGTAAAAATGTCAATAAGTGTATACTTTCTGAACCGAATGGACTAAAAATTAGTAAAATAATAGAAAATAAAATTTGAAATTGATCTGACCATTTTGATTTTTGACCAATGTAAAGATATTTTTTAAATTATAACCAATCAGAAGGCAGAGCTAAAAAACTTACACGATTAAGCTAGAATGGTATAAGTATGGAGTGTGTCTATACGCACGGAGTTCGAGACACCACACGGACTTTTACTGCCGTGCGAGGAGGACCTTGTTCTATTCCCACGGAGTTTCTTATACCAACTTGTACTTTTTTTTAGTTTGTGAACTGATCAACTTGTTAATAATAAATTTAAAAATATGTCCAAAAAGAAATGTCTGGAGTGTGTCTATACGCACGGAGTTCGAGACGCCACACGGACTTTTACTGCCGTGCGAGGAGGACCTTGTTCTATTCCCACGGAGTTTCTTATACCAACTTGTACTTTTTTTTAGTTTGTGAACTGATCAACTTGTTAATAATAAATTTAAAAATATGTCCAAAAAGAAATGTCTGTTAGCACATCAATAATATACTATTATTTTTTGTATTACTTCACTATCTCCAAATTTGATGGAACGTCACACATACATAGTTAAAAACACATTAAAAATCCGTGTAATGACGTCACAAAGCTTTTCAAAACTCCGTGGGTATATATAGAAATGGGGCCTCCTCGCACGGCACTAAAAGTTCGTGTGACGCCAGGAACTCCGTGGGAATAGACCACGCCATAAGTATGTGTGCAAAATTTCAGCTCGATTTAGGGAAAAAATGTGACCTATGGCGTCGGGCCAAATTAACAAACAAACATACACAAAAAAAACAGAAAAGTTTCCAAAAATGCAAAATAGAGATGAATTGCTACGCTCGCTCAATTGACCAATGTAGGTGGGCGTTGCCTTATGAAAGACAAAAGTATTACCATGGTTACTCCAGAATTCTTAGAAAATAACAATTTTTCATTCAAACAAATGAAATTCAGAAAGATCAAAGAAATAGCTCACACATGTTAATCTAGTTTAATTTATCACTTGAAATAGTACAATCGATATATTTAAACTCATATTAATCATGTTTGATGATTTGCTGGACAATTATTACAGTGGTACAACGAAACAAATTATATTTTGCCAGGTATGTTGCCAAAGCGTTTTACTTTTTAATGGCGTCTGTCACTGGATAGTTTCGTCAACTTAAAAAGGCTATTCCTCTCTTATGAGAAGTTAATTAAGACTGAACAATATTCAAGTAGATAGCTTAAAGCAATACTATTATTAAGGGCAATTTGTTAATTGTAAAACTGTTAAATTCTGTACGAATTCAGCATTATTCTAATAATACCATGTGTACAATTTGTTGTGTATATAAGCTCTTTGGTTGTGACCAAACATTGACTTTTGTTTTATGACGTCGTAGTTTGGTCAGATCTACATTGGTCAAACAATGGAGCTCATGAAATTGCGTTACGATAGACCTCTATAGGCAGCGTGTTTAGACAACAGATGGCACTGCAAAAAGTACAGACAGAGCCACCTAATCTGTGGGAAGGAAGCTTACCTTTTGGCAAGGCGTCCAAGTCGCTGCAGTTATATGTTATGTTGCTGCACATATTACGCATTATCAATTCTTAAAATTTACACATGTTTATCTAATGTTTATTCGCCTACAAAATATTAATAATAAAGTGTTCACAATTTCACTGAATCTGATCACAATATTAATTTGCGCGACTTAGTTCTGATTCCGAAATATTTTGAGTACATTTGTTGACATCTGATCGGTTGCTAGGTCACGGCCAATGAGAAATAAAACAGTTGACGATCTTCCCACAAAAGTTGCTAATTTCTCTCACTCGTGGCGAACTCTCGGTGCCTATAGAAATCGTAATTTTAGCCCAATTTTAATCAAACCCGGACTTTTCCTGTAGATAATTTCGAGCCAAATAAAGTGCACACAATTTCAATAGAATCCGTTGAGTATTTCGAGAGATATTAAAAGAAAACCAAATTTGCATCGAAAAACTTAATTTTTTCGAAACTTATAACTATAGGAAGCCGTGAAATATTTTATTAGGCAGTGAAGAAAATAGATTCACTTAGTAAACCTTGACTTTACAACCAGGGGCAAAACAATATTTCATGTGAATAAATGCAGACATCTTGGGGTGGGTTGGGGGGGGGGGGGGCAGGGAACATTTCTGGCCAGAGTGTAATATTGTTACCTTCTTATGGACTTGGATTAATTCCAATTCTACGTTTATTATTTGATCTATAGGGCTAGGATGTTTAGGACCTATGAAACGTACAAAAAGGCAGGCAAATAGTACCTTAAAACTATTAAAAAAGGACCATAAAGTCCCGAAAAAGGACCAATGAAATGTTATGCTTTGTAATATTTTCAAGTTACAACAATTGTGAAAGACATATTTGATATTATTTTCCCCAATAATTTAAGAAAAAGGATAAAAAGACATTCAAATAGCAAATAAAGGACTATAAATTCATACAGATTGAGATAAAGGCATTTTCAGGCAAAATAAAACACTTATATTTGAAATCAGGAACACATGAAACATATTTATGTATCAATATTAAACATGGCTGAACAAAAAATTTAAAAGGATGTCCTAACATCCCAGCTCTGATATTACTGTAGACAAGGATCAATCAAGGACATATCTTTTCCGCCCGACTTCACAACTTCCCATTTCATCAAAAGATTTTAGTGTGTATGCACCTACTATAATTTATTTTATGTATTATGAATCGAAATGATGCAGAATCTTTCATTGATGTGTTGATGTAAGTAGAGATGCGAACGATTAAATAATCAGGATAAGGTATGAAGTGGAAGCCTGCATAAAATCGCGTAGGTTTCTACTATAGCCTCTCGCAACCTGGAATTTCAAAGTAATTTTTGAAGTTATTACATACAAAGTTTTACACACTTTGATATTACATCTCAATACAATTTTTCTTTCATTATTTTGTGCATAGGCATTTGTTACACCATTTTATTATTGACTACCCATATTTGCTTTAATTAAAATATCTGTAACATTAACTGATTCTTATTTTGGAACTTATAGATTCGATCAAATTGTCATACTTTATTCTGTCATATATTTCAAGTATACAAATGATATTAATTCTATATTCCATGCAACTGAAATTCTTGCGCTCATTTTTTATTGTTCATTTTTAATTGTATTTATTTATATTCAATTTTTTTGAGCATGCTTAAAAATATTTAAATATTTGCCAAATGGTTACTTACACGTTTTCTTTGTTTCTTATTTACGTGCAGTGGCGGCTCGTCCATAGGAGCACACGGTGCACTGCACCGCCTGTATTTCTCCCCAAAAAACTTATTTTTGAACAAATCAAAATAGTTTTGATCTCTTTCTCTAATTCAATTTAATTTGTTTGAATTATTGTGTTTTCGCGCGCTTCGTTCATAGACTCTCATTCTCCCCCGCCCGAGCCCCGCCTTACAGCGCGCTAAACGATGTCCTATCAAATAGCATTACATTCAAAAGTGACTCGATTGCCGAGTAGCTTCTCTGGATTTCCCATTCAAAACTCTACTACCCGTCCTACGCTTTAGGCGCCTTCCCATAAGCTCGACTGAGTCCACTTCGAAGACTTGAACCCACGCCTTGAATGCGCTTTGCCTCGCTTGATCAGAATGGTCGATGTTTTCGGCAAACGACGGTCTGTACACTTCACGCGCAGTCGCTGTCGCATTAGATTCGTCAGCAGCAAGCTTACCTACTATGATGTCATTGTCAAGTGGATTGCGTGTGAATGAATCGAATCGAGTGATTTTTGTACTAAAAGGTTGTGTTTGTATATTTTTGTAGTACATTATATTTATAATAACTAAGTAGTAATCATGAACGACATTGATTCGTTAATTGTTTTGTCCAATAAAACAATTCAAGAACAAAACACCGTGAGACAATACTGCAGGCGTGTGGGTCCACATCAACCGATACTTCAATTTAGTCAAACAACAGTGGTAAAAAATAACCGTACAGTTGTGAGAAAATTTAATTCGGACTCAAATAGACAGAAGCGATAAAGGTAAGAAGTGAATAAAACAATAATAACAAGAGCACTATAAGTAAAATTACCAAAATACCAGAATAAGAGATACTTCTGACAATTTTTTTATTTTTAAAATTCGTGATGAATAAAAAATAGAAATAGATGTACCTATTAGAGGTGTTCAGAATGCGTAAAAATGCGTCAATTCCAATCCAAAATCCATTTTTTTCCCCGGGACTCTACGCCCCGGACCCGCATGCGCTTGGGGCCCCTCCCCCCAAATCTCCCATTGTACTCAGCGAAATTTGAAAATTGTGCACCTCCTCACTTTTGGGTCACGAGCCGCCACTGTTTACGTGTACAGTGAGATTCAGAAGAAAGCGGTCGGAGTGCCCTGTGCACACTGCCATGGCACAGGGGCACTACGACCGCTTTCTTCTGAATCTCACTGTACATACACTACATGGGCATTGGCTTTAGTGAACCTTCCACATATTTTTTATAATAGGATGGTAAAGAAAATTGTCACGAGAAGACAATCCCTTGCCAGCATAAGAGTATTTGAATGTTTTAATTTTAATGTTGTTCCATCTTCTATTATTCTTTGCCCAGAAAATAGTGCGCTTTGGGTCATGTATTACATGGCGGGTCTCTCTAGTTTCCAGTTATTATTCGTGGTCGCATTATTTATAAGGGAGTGACGATACATTTCTTTTTAAAAAAATGGGGTTTAACGTCGCACTGTTCTGCAGCGAGGCTAATAACGACGGATGAATGATTACGATGATGATTGGGAGATGATGGTGAAGAGTAGGTAAGGATGGAAGGTTGGAAGGAGGCGGTCGTGGCCTATTAGTAGGGTACCTTCCCAGCATGTGCCTCTCGACTGAGGGAATACCACGAATAAACCTCAGTCAGGAAGGACGGCCGCGGGAATCGAACCCGGGCCTCCGGAATACAAGTTCAGAGCGTTGCCACTGAACCATACCTGTTTTGTAGAGAAGATACACATCATAGTTTGGAGCGAGCTTTGATATGGTTCATTGCTGTAGTGGCGTAGTGAACGAAAAAAAAACGATAATTTTTATTATAATATTACAAATGGTGTAAGATGTGGGATTAATAATATTTTCAAAGTCAATTTTAATTTTTCTACAATTAATATAATTTTTTTGGAAATTATTGTCACATATCATGATAATATTCATAAATTTATTCTCAGACAAATTAACATTAAAATCATAGCAAGAAATTTTTTAGCAGTGTATCGGAAGCACAAGAACATCCATGGCTTTTCAGAATATTTTTCAGATGTATGCATTTATTTACAAAAATGCCGACCATATTAAAAAGATTTCCCTCCGGCTATGCATCCGACGGTTCGACCTTTTGAATTCTGATCGCATCAAACATCGAGTCAAGTGGTTTTCAACAAATTCCAATCGGTATTTACATCGATATTTCTGCCTCATGAGATGTTTCGCTGAAGATTATTATTCTACAAGCCCTTGTTTGTTGAAGCAATGGAAGGAGGATGCTAAATCGGAAGTCGATGCAAATATTGGGCCAAGAGTTTAAGTTGAACCAACGCAATGTTTGTACTACTCAGCTTCCAGACACATTACAACCAAACGTGATAACTAAACTATACGCTAACTAGAGGGTCCCGTCATGTATAACATGACCAATGCGCACCAGTGAGGTATGCATAAATATTAAATATAAAAAGACAGCAATATTTGTCAGCAGATTGTGCGTCGTTAATACACACGTTACGTAATTAACAGACCAAATGCCCAACAAAATACGTAAATGAGGTACGAAGGAAGGCAATTTAATCATACCTATTATGGTAAATCAATTACATAAGTCTTCAAATGTAAACCAATGAGTATTAGTAAGAAAATTAAGAAAATGTATAGTGTCATAATGCGCCGTTAAAATATAGGTGAAGTTGATATCGTGACCCGATACACACGACACATTCTTTATTTGTGATACCAATTCATAGTTTGCACGTGACATCATCTCATTGTTGAGAGGCCATATTGGTGTAACGTGTCAGAACGGCTGTCAATCTGTGTTTCGGTATTGTGGTGATATAATGGTTACCTGTGCAATAAACTGCAGAAGAAATTCTTGTGGGTATAAAACCACCTCATATACCAAATATCTTTGATTAACCGCTTATAATTAGCATTAATCGACTTGACATCTGTAAAATGGTTGAAATTTACTTTTTTACATTGTTGATGAAAAACAAATGAAGCTCGTGCAAACTATGAATGCATGGTGAGCTTCATTATATCCGTTTCTCTGAGGTCAGAGGTAGGTATAAGAGCGGAAGGTCATATGTTTTGGATTTCTCAGTGCACACTTTTGGAATGGTAATTAAGCTCTATAAGTACCTACCATTGGACTGATGTTAACAAATACAGTTATATTGAAGTATAGGTACCCTTACAGAAGGCCCATGTCACCATTACAAATATGATTGGATGAAGAATTCAGCTCAGAATTACTGGTTATTGAGATCACTTTAAGAATCATTAAAATTGACTTCCGCCCATCTGCCTCTAAGGTACCTATCAGTATGCAATGTAAAAATTTAAGCATTGATGTTTAAAACATTACCAACAGTAACTTGACGTCGTTTACATGACTCAATACACACCACTCTTAGTAAATAAGAAACGAAGGAAAATTATTTCCCAAGAAAATGTATAATATAACTCCATCGACTTTGGTTTGATCATGTTCACGGCCTACGAAATTCAGAGCAAGAGAAAATAAGAAAAATAACATTTGAAGTTTCTTGCCGAGATGACGTTTTTAATGTTGGTTTAGACCGTATTAGTATCTTATTATGAATTTATTATAATTACAAAAGGATAAGGTGCTCGTCTTAGGTGAGTTTCGGTTATTAATTTATTCACAAAAGGCAGAAGATGTAATTTTAGACATGATGGCAATAAAACGCCTCCATCTTAGTTATAGTTTTCAATAAATATCAATGTCAAATCGAAGCGCGCAACCGTTCCTGACATACACACAGATAGACAGACAGAACTGGGTAACTCTAAGTAAGATACCAAACTAGATCCATAATTAATCATTTCAGTATCAACTAGAGATCCTAAATCAACAAAGACGATACAAAACTTGGTTGAGCAGATTTAACTATATTATTTTGAAGTTAAAAACATATCAATGTCCAATTTTGAGCTCACATTAATATTACTAACCGTGGCCATGGTATAAGTATGAACCGTGGCACAAAATATAATCTAAATAAACGTAAACGACTTAATGTATTGGGATATTTCCGTGTTCTCACATTCTAAATTAGTATCAAGAGACTATGAATGTGATATTGTTGTTACTGGTTCACGTTAGACAAATAAAAGTACAAAGTTCTAATGTTGTGTAGAACAAATCTCGAGCATCGTAGAGCTAAGAAAGTAACACTGTTCACGAAACATTCTAAAGACTGAAGTTCGTTGCCCGGCTCCTACCCAACTAACTGACGTTTATTGGACGTTTCTCTCAGACGAGGTCCACATGCAAGTATAAGCCACGACCACCTCCTTCCCATTACTTCCCCATTATCTCTCCCCTATAGCATAATTGAGGGGATGGGGGGAAAAACATGGTACGGGCCAAAGCATTAGATATTCTGAGATGCAAGCAATAATCCTCTCTCTCGGCTTAATAGCGAGGTTTTTCATTATTTGACGCTAATCATGTTTTCACCCCACCCTCAATTTCACAAACGAGAAATTACCTATAGATGCTGCGGCTGTATCAAACAACAAGAAAGCAGAAAATACGATAACACTTATCTAGTATTAAAGATAAATATCAATAACGAAAATAGAAAAGGGTAGAGGCAGGCGCGTAGGAACTAATTTGAAGGGGATAAGAGAGAGGGGAATTGAATTAGAGAGTCCCCCCCCCCGTGTCTACGCGCCTGGTATTAAGATCTAATAAATTGCAGAATGATCACGAGATCACGCATGAATTACTTTCTGAATACTGAATGTGATTCATTCATTGCGAGAATTGCAACCCGTGCTTTGAGCTTGCATGTACAATGGAAAACAAACGGCGGCAAGGGGGGGGGGGGGGTGCTTGCCTCCTCCCTCTAGAAGTCAGGAAAACATTTTTTTAGTGGTGTTTTACGTATAGTTTCATTTTGTAGATAAAAAAAACTAAAACCATCATTTCACATTATCAAAAAACCAAGACATTCCCTGCAGGCCCTCCACCATCAAAAAGTGTCAAATTTCAAAAAATATAGAAGTTTTCAACAAAATAGACCTCATAACGTCTCAAAATTGATTTCAAAGTGTCCAAAAACCAAAAATCGCCCAGCGGGGCAGCGTGGGGCCGGGAGTAAATGTTTAACAAAACATTACAGTCACTCATTCACTCTATAGAATCGGCAGCGATTGATTAGCTATATCAGAATCAGAATTTTCAGAATTTTAAAGAATATTTCATGTGTACCTATTTCATGTGCATTGTTTAGGTTTTTTCATTTTAGAACCCTTGAATACTTTTAAATTGTAGACATTCTAAAAGAGCGCCCTGCGAGTCAACATCTGGTGTGTGTGTGTGTGTGTGTGTGTGGGAAATATACGATGAAAATATACTAGTTGCAATTTATTATTTCCAGTATTTATATTTGATTGCCTCTACTGCGGCTCCCATTTTTATAAACTTATGCATTTTTGGGAAATTGGCTTCTGACCAAAAAAGGTTGCCGATCCCTGCATTAAATTATACAAAAAACTGATTTCATTTCTATGATTCTTACAATAAGGGGGTTCGTTCTGATTTTATTACTAAATGAGTTTATAATTAATGTAGTTTGTTATACCAAATAAAACTTAAAAAAAAAGAATATTTTTTTAAATTTACTTTTTGGAATTTTGGTATAACAGTTTGAGACTCAGTGATTAATTTTTAGAAAAACTGTAAATTGTAATTTGAGAAGTAAAATTTTTACGAAATTAATGATTGAAATAACCTTTATGAACCCAAATAATGTTAATGAACAGTTCCCACTCCAGTTCCTGTTCTACAGAAATGTATGGGTTCTGATTCAGATTCCCTACAAATACTAGTTCTTTTCGGTTCCTGAATGTTTTATAATATATTGTTTACATGTCAAACATTTTTACTAATGTGCTACTGATGAAGCCTACGGAATATTGGAAGAAATATTGAGAATTCAATAAATACAATTCTGTGAATTGTATTGATTACTTAAACATACTATTATTGTAAGATAATATTTGAGCCAAGTAGGTAATTTACAAGCACTGAATATTTAAGTAGGTACCTAATAATATAAATAATATTACATTAGAGTAGACGCCAGGCGTGGCCAGCCGGTCTCCAGTAGTCCTGTGGCCCTAGTGTTGGTGGGAACACCCACCCCCTGACCCATTCAATTGGAACCAGCGGATAGATTATTATTATTATTATTAATCAATATGTTATTATATTTCAATATATAATAATTGTTTATTTGCAAGGAGACCTTGCATAAAGGATAAAAATTGAGACACAAATATATGTTTCGTAACATATAATTTATTTTTTCTTCAGATGATCTATAGATAGGTACATCAATGGAATATCACCCAACACAACATTAAACAAATAGGATGTTCAATCACAATTATATAAAACATATGCCTGCGTATAAATCAAGATGAATCTATACAAAAAGTTATGTTCGTTTGCCATGCACTTTCTATACAAAATTGCATCTTCTCTAAAAGGTGTGCAATTCACTTGACACGGGTACAAAGTGCAGTGGCGGAACAAACTCTGCGCCAATAATGTGACATGATGGTTTCATGCCATCAACAGATATTAGCATGTGTAGGAAACAGAACAACTAGCCACTGTAAAACACACTTCAGACAGTGGTGCGAACAAATACATTTAATAATTCATTCAAATGTGTACAAGGGCCTTGACACATAATTATAGCAATACATGATTTAATGATCTAAAAGTTATAAATAAAATATCATGTCTTTATAATATTAATACCATTTAAAGGACTAAATTCAGCTTGAGAATGAAGTACGCAAAAGAAAAACATAAAAAATCACATAATGCGTTTTTTAACGCACTTGCATTGGCAGTAACTACCATACAGGTTCTCTAGCAGAAACTAGCAGATACCAGACAAAATAAGACTTGAGTGTTCGAATTGGGGGGGGGGGGGGGGGGGGGGGGGGCATGGCTTTGCTCATAACGAAATTCTCGAACGAAAATCCTCCATCAAGTATTATCTTGATTGGCCATCCCTCGCCTTAACATCATTTTATACCACCACTTTCAGAAGAAAAACCCAAATATGTAGCTGGTTTTGTACACACAATTTATTTTCTTGCTTGTGTACATGTTGGGTAAAATTATACTACAATAATTATACAAGTTTATAACACGATATCAAACATTAATAAAAATATATTCATGAACCAATTCAGTAAGTCCAAGTATAAATAGGTAATGTGAACATAGTAATACACACATTTTCATCTGAACTACACAAATATAGCAATAGTAGATAGTAATAATAACTGTAAAACAATAATTTTAATCGAAAACAGAATTGGTACCTAATAGAATTATTCTAGATAACAGGCAATTTGAATCTGTCCAGTAGTAAACTAATACTCGTTTTCCCTAAAACCAAGACATTTTCAAATAACTTAAGTAAGAACTCGTCAGAACCATATGCCAATCATGTTATACTATTACTCATGACTGCTTACTCAGTTTAACTCGGAACGTTTGGTAAGAATTGTGAAATTACCTAAACCAATTACATATTTAAATCACATGCCAACTTTGACAATTTATTTAGCAGGCGTTTAGTTTCAAGTGTAAATAAAAATGCAGTCAGAACTCAGAAGTATAACTTATCTATGTCCAAGTCGTATGTTATTAATTTGTTTCAATAGGTAAGTTATATCAGATTTATATGTACAGTGGGCCTCAAAAGGTAAACTTTCCATTCACCTCCCACCACATTCAAGCAAATTTCCCAGTGTTAGGGGTCGAGAAGAAGGGGCATAAACTAACGTAAATGCATGGACTTTTAACCCTAAATGCATGGAGGGCAAGGAGGGTTTACCTAATACTGGGAGTCAGGTGTACCAATATGAAAAGAAAAAAACAACTTTTGAAAAAACAAAATTTGCATAATCCTGGTTTCATTGAAAAAGCTTCCGAAGAGTAAAAACAATATTCCCACTTTTCTTCGTATGTTCGAATAGAATCAGACAGTCAAGAAATAACATGTGAAGTCTGTGCTTGAAAGATGAGAATATTGAATATTATTGCTAATCGTTGTAGCAACCTAACCAACTTCATACATTCATATTCCCCGCATTAGATTGAGCCATGACACACTTTGGGATGCCAACAAAAAATAAAATACACATTCAGATGCTTCTAACTTATCTTATCACATAGCAATATGAAAATAGAGACTAACTTCTAGGGCAAGAAAAATATCTGATAATAAGGATGAGAGGAACACAATTCTAAACAGACACAGAACCTGGCAAAAAAATGTTGATAGGTATAGTCGATGCACATATAAAAATAAAATGGTTGGAACCATGGCAATACTAAATAATTTTATTTATTACTGATGAAAATCATAAAAAACGTAAATTAAACTCTACAATATTCATAAAAATAAAAAAATTAAGGAATCCTAGAAAATGTATGAAAAGATACTGTAGTATATTGTTATTCCTCTCATCAATTAACTGCCCTGCTTTATGTAACCTATAAACGATTCTCAGATAAAAATAACTAATAAGCGTCATCTAAATTGTCTGCGCTGTGAGATTTGATTCTGTATGATGCGAAATGGTTGGGAGTATTGAACCGAACTATGGCTTCACTATTGTTAAATCCATTTCCAAACTAATTCTGTCCAGAACAGACGTACAGATGGCCGAGGACCCACTAGTAAACATGTGAATCACTCAACAATGGTCGCAAATGTCAAACCGGGCGTAAGATTAGTCGTGTTCACAACAGCTAGACAATAATGTTTTTGTGAGCTGCAAACGACTTACAATGCCGGTCGCTAGCGTTTCTGGTTGTTCGTTGATTTGTTACATTGCATTTAATGACCAACTTCGTCCCTTCCTCTCGAACGAGCTGATCAGTTGGTTGCTCGTTTAATCAGCGTTAGGATCGAAGCACAGCGACACGATGGCGAAAAGTATAAACACAATCCCACCAACAATCGTAACTGAAAAGGGTAAGAGACGAGCGTGTTTAGAAATCGTGAATAATTATGCATCTATTCTTGAAGTAGGAATCTGATGCAGTTTACGGACTAGAATCTTACCTGTACGAACAGATATTCTTTGAGCTATCATTCTCCCACCTAGAACAGCCAATCCAGTGCACAGGGCATGGCCTAATACACCCCCCACGGTGACGCCAAATACATCCTACAAAAAGTAAAACCAATCTTTATGTACACAGTAATAATTGCAGTTACATCTATTCTAATGAGTGACGAATGAGTGTCTAGCACCGATGTTGAAAACAAATAATTGGAAGAACATCAGAAAAAACAAACTAGAAAATAAAAAATAGCAAGCATAGTTCACGGTATAACTGTATTATGTCTTAATGTTTTCCAATGTACATATTAAATAAATAGGTACCAACAACACACAACAAACTTTATGTGAGATTAATTGAAATTGGTTTGAAGAGGATGGGATTAACTCAACTTTGCATATTATTGATTGATTCTCCTCTTTTTGATGCCACTTCAATCAAATTTTTCATTGTGTCACTAAACTTAATTGTAACAGCACTCATTCCATATGAAAAATATTAACATGTTTATGGCATCAGAGCTCAATGAAATTTGAATGGTAGGTAAATTCAAGTTTCCAGAGGTGCATTTAAAACTGTAAAAAGCGATAAATGAAGTTCTTTAAATCCATTCTTGCAGTGGTAGTGTGTGGAAATCATATGTTAACAAACTATAATGCCTTGGAGAAGTTGATGACTATGTTGACAACCTTTCTCTCTCAGAACATATTTTTGGTATACACATTGAAGTGCTATTATAATTGGCATGTTGTCACAAGTACAGGAGAAGCGTACTGAATGATATATACCTCTCTAGCTGCTAGTAATATGGTGGTGAGTTGCGACCGGTCGCCCCACTCGGCCAGGAAGGTGAGAGTGAAAGACTGAATGAACACTCTCGAGATGGCGGAGAAAGCGCTCGACCTTCCGTCTCGTCGGATGACTCCAGACTCCGGATCAGTGATCAGCGTCGCAGCAGCTTCTTTCTCATACTGCAGAAGAGAGATTTAGTGAATAAGCACAATGTCAGAGATGTCTGGTAATGACTGCACACAGCAGGGTTGGCTGATATATAAATACTCACATTTAAGAAAAACAGATACATACTGGGATTTTGAAATATTAATCAAATTAGACGTGTCTGGACGGGAAAACTGGCATTTCTAAAGTTGCTTGCCTTTGTGTAGTTTATAAATTCTTTACCTACCTGATTGTAAAATTAGAAAGGAAAATAAAGATAAAATATCATTTTAATCACAACATGATTTTTCAGAGCCTCCAAAATAACAATACGGTTTGTGTTTTGCCCTCTTAAAAAGACAGTGTTCGACCCCTACTTTCGAGATCATTTGAGTTCTCGCTGCTCTTATAATCGAGCGTGACGTCAAAGTGAAATTACCCAAGTAAATTGTATTCAATCTGCCACGACATGTTATTATTTTGTTTGGTTTGACGTTTGGCAGCCGTGAAACAGTGTGAAATTTGTCTCGAACAATCTGGAAAACAGGTAGGCCCTGTAGCCTTGTATTTTTAGTAACATCAAGGTAGTCGTGACTCGTAGTGTAAAAAAGTTAAGATATACAGATGTTATAACAACGTCAATCATTGATATGATCATCATCATTATTTGTATTACAAGGTCACATCTCAACTGATGTGACAACAACACCTGCTGGTGACTGTATCAGCTTTATCAAACGCATGTATTACCATACACACTCATTACATACTCACTTCATTATCAATGTAAAACAGAATTGCAGTTGCAGTCCAAAGGTCGTATCCTGGGGGTATACCTGACCTTACACTCAGTAGTTAATCACTTCACTTCTAATGTTATACTTCCAGAACACTGTGAACTCTATATAAGAGACTCAGTAGATTATGATGAAGTAAAGTAAAAACAATTTTTATGCTTGGGGAATTGATTCAATGTCCAATCGTACATTCAAGTCAACTGAAATTAAGAATTACCTCATCCTCTCTCTTTCTTAAGTCCAGTTGTACTTCCTCCAGTTCTTCTTGCCCTTCTGTCGGTGACATAGCAAATCCATCTTTCAACATTTTAAGTCCGAAGAATGCAAACAGAGCCGTGGAAATGTAGTAGGTGTACGCTCGAGGAATAATTGTCATAATTGAGCCGAAGAAAACTGCAAAACAAAAAGTAAAAGATAGATTAATTTTATAGTGGCAGGTACCTACATTTATTTTATTTTGATCATGCTGAGTAGTTAATATTGTTACATTTCCTAAACATGGTACCTAGCTAGGAAGATTTTAGTCTAGTCTGTGGTAGTATCCAAGGGGCCAATTCTCGAGATTTACGTTTTGAAACCGTGTCACAGTACCATTGTTTAAAACGTAAAAAAGTTGAAGGCTAACCGATAGTTGTCAACTGTTTCCAGTTTTATAACATGTAAACGTAAAACGGTTTCAAAACGTAAATCTCAAGAATTGGCCCCCAGTAATAAAATAGGATACTTGCTATGTGATGGATATTTGGGCACCGTTCTGTGTTCAACTTGTACTCTACCAAACTATGATGATAATAAATCATGAATTACCTAAATATAAATTAATATAATCAGAATAAATTCAAAAACAAACAATGGGGTGAACCAATGGGAATATGGCTTCCTTTTAGCTGCCAATTGGATTATCTTTTAAGCTGAACAGCTGATACATGCTTTTTGCCAGTGCATAGAGCTAGGTATTCCCTCCCTGATTGAAAAATGGACATTCTGGAAATGTTCGACAAATTTTACCCGTTTAGTGAGGAGCCACCCTCTTCCACACACACTGCTGTCAAAGTTCATGATGTTTTGCACATTTTACAAGAAAGTTATAAAGAATTGGCATTTGATTTGGCATCACAGGAAAAAACCTTTTCCTTGACACCTGCCGGCGTTAGAGGGTTTACATCCAGACATGCGTCAAAATACTGAGGATTACAAGTGACCCCATTCTTGAATTCTTCACAGTATTTTCTGAAATGGCTATAATCTGGCTTGTTAAAGTAATGAAGGTACTACTAGGTAGTAATATACCTTGTTATGCTGCTCAGCTTTGAACCCATGACATTACAAAGTTATTCTACCTGATAGGACGGTCATGAGTGCCAGCGCTGCTATTGCTCCAAGAAATACTGTAAGCCGTGGATGTCGCATCGCCATAATAGCAGCGATGAAGAAGGTTTTGTCACCAAGCTCCGATACAATGATGACGGATAAAGACGCAACGAAGGCATGGATGAAACCAAGATTACTGGTAGCTCCATTACCAGTTGTACTTGCTTCTGAAATCTTGTCAAGTCCAATATTCTGGAAATAAATTAACAAAATATGTTATTTAAAGCCAGGTTTACATGAACGGAATTTTATTGATACACCAGAACGATTTTCGTACATTAGTCAATCACAGCGTATTCACGGAGGTCTCCCCCCCCCCCCCCCCCCCCAAAAACAGCTCTGTTAAAAAGGAAGAGATTTCAAAACGTCTTGGAAGTTAATCGTAGGCCAAAAGTCAATCAAGGCATTAAAACAACCACACACTGACGCGAACCAGTCCGGTTTAAAAATTACAATTTTTTAAGTGGAACTACTTCACCGCTGCCAAATGTGACTCTCTCTTCTATAAAATCTCGTTTTGTTCAAACAAGCCCTGTTTAGTCTAAATGGTAGAAACACATAGTGGGACTCCAGCCTCAGTATTTCATCAAGAGAATGGTTAAAATGCGCCCTTGATTTTTCTCCGAGGCTTGCGATTAGCTGATGTAAGAAAATCGTTCTGGTGTATGAATTAAATTCTGGTCATGTGAAGTGAACCCTTCTTTAGAACTCAGTCAACAGAATTAATTTCTCACTTGAACATCTGTAATTTAAATGTGTCAGGAAAATTTTCAAATAATGTTTTATTAGTGGGCTCACTAAGTTTGAACAAAATAAGATTTTAATAGGTAAGACGTAAGAGAGAGTCACATTTTAGTGGTGCGGTATAATCCCACTTAAAAAAAATTGTAATTTTCAAACCGAGCTGGTTAAGATGCAATAGTATGACTTTGGCCTATGAATAACTTCAAACTTCCAAGACTTTTTGATATCTGCTCAGTTCATAACAGAGCTGTTTTTTGGGAAAACGGTTTTCTCAAGCAATAAAATCATTTAATTTGCGTTGACGCCCAGAGATAAGCTCTTCCAAGTCGTCAGCAAAATAAGTCTCTTTCACAAAACTGTTTTGTAATTGAGGTTTTCTTTTGCATTGACTCTACTGATTCACAATAGTACTAGTACAAAGTAGATCGGACTGATGATCTTGAATAACATACATTATCAAAACACATAGTAACTAATTAAGTAGAACTTAAATTGACACTGTAAAAGCTGCAATGCACAATGAATGTATCGAATAAGAAACAGGTAGTGTACTAGTGATAATGCTCATAGCTAAATGTTATCGAACTCCAAAACAAAAATATCTGGCAATTCTTTGTTGTACCAAGATAACAAAACAATCAAGTTTTAATGATTAACTGATTACAAGCGTTAAATACGTACCACTGGGAGTGGGGAATCTGTTTTTATATGTGGTTCGTCATCTACAGGTTCTTTTTCAGCTGAAGTGTAGCTTGTTGCTGATAAGAGAATGACACACAAGGCAAGAGTTTCTAGTGCATGCCACTTCACAAACCGACGAAATCTTAAACTGATCATCTTGCGAAAAGCAAGCAATAGATACTACTTCCAATAAAATAACCTAATATTTTCGTAGGTAGCAACAATCCCAGCTAGGCAATCCGTAATTTGTACCTAGTAAGGTAGAGTAGGTACGGTCTACTTTGGCATTTATATAACCTGAAAAATAAAAGGTATATCAATTAACTGATTAGGTATATTTGTGTGCTATTTGTAATACTTCATTATGGATCTAGGTAGATACTACATTGCAGACTGGCAAAATTCCTCCCTAGTAATAGAAGTAGGTACCTAGGTAGGTAGGTAGGTAGGTACCTAGGCAGACAGAAGAATAACATAACCTATATTTCAGTGCCAGCTCACAGATATTTATTATCTCCAATAGTGCACCGTAATATCAAGAAATATACATCTAGACATACCTTGAATGTACAAATGAGAACAATAATCATATTATGCTACGTGATAGTTAAAAATTACTAAAGTGAGAGTAGATCAAGTAGAGTGGCTGTCAAAGAAAAATTGCTTGACTGACGTATACGCCATTTTTTAATCCGAAGCGGAACCGGAAGAAGGAACTCTAACAAAACGGAAGTCATACTAGCGCTCGTGCCTCGCAGTTCGGAACTAAACAAGAGAACTGTCAGATTGGCGTGCTTCTTGTGTCAGTGTAATTATAAATCTACGTAAATCAATAAATACATAAACAACAGGCAAGTATTTTTTTATTCTAGAACAATAATACAATATATTATTTTGCGGGAAGATATGTATACTATACTAGGTTTTACATTTCCATAATGTTGCGTTTTACAATGAAGTAAGGTTATGTCACCCATCTCTCTTAAACAAAATATATTAAATATTAGCATTGTGTTAGTGGCTATTTTTTTGGAAAAATACAATCACAAATTAATTTTATAGGACTACATATTATGTCTACTGAACTAAGTCATTTCACCGAGAAGAGTGGCGTTGTCTCGTGTCACACGCCATGGGGTCGTTGGTGGCAAACAGTCCACGAAGTGTACGTTGAGGTCAACCTACCTGAAAATGTTAAATCCAAAGACATATCAGTCAACGTTAAGACAACTGAGATTGAATGTAAACTTAATGGCGAAGTATTGTTCAAAGTAGGTACAACTTCTCTTATTGTAACAATAACTTATGTTTATATAAACAAGTGGTAATGGATTCTTATGTTAATTATTAACCGGTTGTTGCTATTAGGGCCAAGTGCCAGGACCGCTGCATCCCGATGAGACTGTGTGGACTGTTGAAGATGAGTGGCTACTCAACATTGTTCTAGCCAAGGCAGATCATGCCATGAAAGACGAGATGTGGCCAGCGTTGATTGTTGATGATCCAATCACTCATCCCGATGTGTACACTCTGCATGAGATGAGGAAGAAATTGGATCTTGAAAGATTTCAGATTGAGGTAAGGAACAGAGTACTTTAATTTACTTAATGAAAAGTATGCAATGTCACGTAGACCTACTCTGAATGACCTGTTGCATTGTTGTGCTATTTATTATGAGAACTCTTATGTAGTAGGTACTGTTGAGTTGCTGCTTATATTTCTATTTATATTATTAGAATAATTCATGGAATGCTTTTCGTGTATCTATTTATTGCAACTGTCAATTCACTGCTTGTTGGATTACATTTTAGACAACAATGAACACTTATAAAGTATTACACTTTTACCAACATAATTAGTAAAAGCAACAGTCATTACATCTTTCCCCCTTTCTTTTACAATGCATCACTTATGATTAACATATACAAATTAATCATAATTCATTACTCTTAAATCTATTCCATATAATAATCCTTGAATCGGGATGGCTTCTTTACAATTCTTCCACTCTTAAGCCGCGTTTACAACAAAATTAACGTTCTAAAATTAACGTTGCAAAATTAACGCAATTTCATCTCGTTCACAACCACTTTCGAAACGTAACAAATCGTAAAGTAAGGTTATGTTGTTGAGAGCGCGATCGGATTTAACATAACATTATAATATCACAACCTCCTCACACACATCTGATAACCTACAACTTGTCTTTGTACACTATTATACACTTTTCTTACAAAATACTCTCGAAACTGAGTCTCTGTAATTAATTTGGAGTCATTCATTACGAAATAGTAAATGCATCACACTGAAAACAAGATGGCGCCGCCAGCTGGAGTCGAGGTGGAGATGAAGTGAGAGGGTGACTGTGCGCATGCGCCACTTAACGTTCGACTTGAAAGTAGGAAGTAGGTCTACTTTGAGGTGAAATTGGCGTACGTTAATTTACCAAATTTCGTTGTGAACGAATCCATAAGTTTACATGGGCTTGAAAATTGAAATTGCGTTAATTTTCTTAATTTTCGAACGTTAATTTTGTTGTAAACGCGGCTTTAGTAATAACTGCTTCAGCATCCTTATTGTTATAAACCTGTTCCTGTTGGTCTACACCATCATTGGTATAATAGTTATTACCACTGTTGTGATCTTCAATTGGGGTGTGTTTAATTATGAACTTACGATTCCTTTCCAATGTCTTGCCATCATCGAACAGTATCTCATATGCCCTGGGCTTACTAGCCTTGCTAGTTACTACGGCTGGGTACCATTTGTGATCATCTTTCTGAACACCGACTCTAGTTCCTGGTTCAATTTCTACCAAGTCTTTCGCTTGTCTGTCATAGTATTTCCTTTGTATTTCTTGTCTTTTATTCAACATTTCCTTTGTCGTCCTACTGTCTCTTACTTTAGGCACTAACAACCTTTGTTTGGTAGGTAACAAACCTTGTAAACGTCTAGAAAACAGTAATTGTGCTGGTGATCCTAGCTCGTCGCTTATTGCTGTGTTTCTGAATTCTAATAGACACATATAAGGATCTTTACCATCTTTATCTGCTTTTTTCAATATAGACTTTATCGTCTGCACGTACCTCTCAGACATACCATTGGATTGTGGATATCTTGGACTTGATGTTCTACATTTGAATCCCCATGCCTTAGCAAAACTTAGAAATTTTTCTGATGTGAATTGCTTTGCATTATCCGAGTAAAATCTCGATGGAATGCCATGACGTGCAAAGATTGATTTGACATGTTTAATAACTTCTGAACTCGTTATACCATCAAGTAATGCAATCTCTACATATTTGGAATAATAATCTACCATTAGTAAATAATCTCTGCTCTTGAAGTGAAATATATCTGCCCCAACCTTCTGCCAAGGTCCTTCTGGTACCTCATGTGGCATCAAAGTTTCCTTCTGTTGTTTTGTGTGGAAATGCATGCATATGTCACATTTCTTCACAAAGTCTTCCACATGCTTGGACAAAAATGGCCAGTACATAGATTCTCTAGCTCGGCTTTTACACTTTTCAATACCCATGTGATTGTAGTGAATCTTATGCAACATATCCTTCCTCATGGACTTAGGTATTACAATCTGCATTCCTTTGTAAATGACTTTGTCAATAACACTTAATTCGTCCTTGACTGACCAGTATGGTTTCAGATTATCATTAACATTGTCTTTGTTTTCTGGCCAACCTGCGTTTATGATTGTCATTAAGTTCTGCAGGTCTGTATCCTTAGCTGTTTCTGACATTATTTCTTCGAGAGTACCAGTGGTACTTTCTGGAATGTTGTTTGTTACCATAGCTACTTGTGCTTCTATGTCCTGTTCCATCAATTGGAAATCTTTATCATCTATTGATGCTCTAGATAGTGCATCAGCTACGTGTAGTTCCTTTCCTTTCTTATACTGCACGTCCAGGTCATATTGCTGTAGCCTGATTCTCATCCGTTGAAGCCGCATAGGACATGCCGATAAAGGTTTCTTAAAGATCGTCTCTAATGGTTTGTGATCACTCTCTACTACTGTCCGCTTACCGAAAATGTACTGATGGAACTTCTCGGCTCCGTATAGGATCGCTAATGTCTCTTTTTCTATTTGTGCATAACCTTGTTGTGTCATGTTAAGTGCTTTGGAGGCATATGCAACAGGTTTCCCTTCTTGCAATAGTACAGCTCCAAGTCCTTCCTTTGATGCATCAACTGATAGTGTCACTGGTTTGTCTACTTGATAGAACTGTAGTATGGGTTTACTTTTAATCAATTTCTTTAATTTTTTCATTGCCTTGTCATGTGTTGCGTCCCATACCCATTCTACATCAAGCTTTGTCAATGTACGCAATGGTTCAGTTATAGACTGCATGTTTGGCATGAACTTTGAGACGTAATTGACTAGTCCGAGAAATCTCATTACTTCCTTCCTGTTGGTTGGATTGGGATACTCCAGTATGGCTTTAACCTTCCTGTCATCCGGCTGAAGTCCCTCCTTAGAGATCTTGTGTCCTGTATAGAGAACTTCCTCTATTCTTATTTTGCATTTGTTCACATTGAATTTGATGTTTTCCTCCCTTGCCCTGTCAAGCACTTGCCTGAGCCTCCTATCATGCTCTTCTACTGTTGATCCCCATACTATTATGTCGTCCACGTACATGTCCACTCCTTCTATATCTCCTATCAGTTGCTTGAAGTTCTTTTGAAATACTTCGCTAGCTGAACAAATCCCGTACGGAAGTCTGAGGAATTGGTACCTACCAAATGGGGTAGCAAATGTACATAGGTCTTGACTTTTACTGGATATAGGAATCTGGTAAAATCCTTGATTGGCATCTAGTGTGGAAAATACTTTTGCCCCTGATAATTTACTAGCTATGCTGTCTAACGTGGGCATTTGATAGTATTCTCTTTTTATTGCCTTATTCAGATTAACAGGATCTAGACATAGTCTTAGTTTACCATTGGGTTTATGTACTATCACTAATGGATTGACCCATTCTGTCGGCTTATCAACCTTTCTGATTATGCCTTGTTCCTCTAGTCTCTGCAATTCCTGTTTCAGTTTGTCCACTACAGCAAAGGGAATTTTACGGCTACTGTGAACCGTAGGCTTGACGTTCTCATCTACTGTTATTTCATGCTCTATTTTGACACATCCTACACCCTTGAATACATTCATCCCATATGTCAGTTGGTATATTGTCACCTATTTTTGTATTGTCAGTCACTTGATCAATCTTCATGATGAGCTTTAGCTTCTCGCTGTCTATCCTACCAAGAATGGGTGGAGTGTGTGTTCCAGCCTTTACTACTTGAAATTCAATTCTCTTCGTATTTCCCTTCTTTGTTTCCAACTTTAGCGTGCATCTTCCTGCCACATGAAGAGGTGTGCCCCCATACAAACTAAGCTTAAGATTAGACTCTTTAAGTTTGTGTTTGCCTAACTGTAAAGATTTGAATACATCTTCAGGTATTAAATTGGCTTGAGCTCCTGAATCTAACTTAAATTCTATGAATTTCTCTCTATTTACTAGTATTTTTTCATACCAGTCGCCATTCTTTCTTGTCATCTTCTTCCACTGCGTGCTTTCTGCATTCATCTGTTTGCTTCTGCTTCTCTGCTTCTGCTGCTCGTGTTCTGCTTGCGTCTGCTTGCTCCTGCTTCTCTGCTTTTGTTGCGTGCTTTCTGCATTCATCTGCTTGCTTCTGTTTCTCTGCTTTTGCTGCGTGCTTTCTGCATTCATCTGCTTGCTTCTGTTTCTCTGCTTTTGCTGCGTGCTTTCTGCATTCATCTGCTTGCTTCTTTTTCTCTGCTTTTGCTTCTTGCTCTCTGCTCCAACCTGCCCAATGAATCCAGCTTCGGAGTCGCATTGACTTTCCTGGTCGCTTTCGTTGTTTTCAGTCTCAGAGTCACTGCTTTCTTCTTGTATTACATGTACGTTCCGCTTCACATAGCATTGTTTTTCAAAGTGGTTGTACTTTTTACTATGTCCACACTGTACACCGAACGCTGGACATCGCCTTGGTGCATGTCTGTTTCCGCAATACACACACTTGTCTAACTTGCTGAAACTGGTGTGTTTGCCTGATTGATTGCTGTAAGCTTGTTTGCTGAATTCTTGATTGCTTGTGCTTGCTCGGTTGCTTGTTTCTTCCTTTCTTGAACTAAACTTTCTGCTGCTGCTGCTCTGCTTTTTTGGAATGTAGCTAATAGTTTTGCTTACTTCAGCTAGTTCTTTCATTTGATGTTTCGTTTGCTCTGCCGCTCTGCATTTGTCGACTGCTCTTTGCAGGTCTAGCTTCGGGTCTTGTAGTAGTGCTTCACGTATGTGTTCATTTGAAATGCCTATTACAATCTTGTCTTTTATCATTTCATCTTTGAAATCTGGCCACTACTGTGTGTTACCACTACTGTAACACTTATAAAGTATTACACTTTTACCAACATAATTAGTAAAAGCAACAGTCATTACAGGTACTATCCAACATCAACAAAAAAGGGGAGTTGCGACCAAATGTTACTACTTGACATATTGATCCATTGTTTTGTCTCTGTTTTATATAAATAATCAAATAATATCTAAACTAAATGAAACAATAGGTATAATTACATTTCACTTTTTTGGTCACTCAGATAGGACCTTACAATGGAAAATATGCAAACTTAAACATAAATGAGATAAATTATTTTTTAAATTAACAAAAGCAAGCATGTACTTACACCCACAGTCATAAAAATTGACGGTTAGCCTCTAAGTTGGAGCTCAAATTACCATCAATAATTGTTGAGTGGAGACACACACAACTATTAGGTACCAAGTTAGGTGGTTAACGGTACTTATAATCAACACCTCCAATCCCACATGCTCGAAATGTGCATTTACATCTGTGTTTTCGTCTGGTAAATCAAGTTTTGAGAAGTGGCTTAGAATTTTGCAAGAAATTTATGTGACCTCAGGTGTACTACCAAGCATGCTTTAGGATACATTTGTGGAGTTTTATTTTGAATTATTCTATTCTCTAACTAAAGATATTGGCAAATTCTAAACATTAGAATAGGTTTACAATAATTATTTTAAACGTAACAGATCTAAAATAATTAATAAATAATTTTTATTGTGAAATTAAATGTTACTTAAAATTAATTAACAAAAGTACCTAATATGTTTCAGAATCCTGGAATGGATTTCAGCAATGCCAAATTGTCAAAACATTATGACAGATTGCCAGGCTGGTCATTACAACAACAAAGTCAAGACAAGCACCAACATGTGTGAACTACTCAAGTCAAGAGAGATTCCGCCTCCATTGCTCATCGAGAAAGTCAGTCCATCCACATACCTAGTACTATTAGCATTAGTTATACACGTGTTTCCTGGTGAGCTAATTTTAGCTCAAAATATGATGGGTATTGGGTAGCTCTCATTACGTTTAAATGTAATTTCTTGACGATTTGGTAAACTTTCTTGGCCATCCCAAGTATCCTTCCATCAGTCTTTCATAAGTTCCTTTCAAAAAGGACCTAATTTTAATATTTCCAGGAATTGAGGCTTTGCTTGAGCATTAAATATTTTTCTGGCTACTACATACACATACGCAAAGTCACCGAGTTTAATAAATAATGCTGGAAATTAGTTACTACATCTCTATCAGTTGTGGAAACAAATTAAGTAGACAGTTCCTTATAAAAAAACATAGCAAATTTGTGCATTACAACTCCTACTGGCAAAAAGGAATCAATGACATTCCAAATTTCCTAAAACTTGACTAGACTGTGTTTGCTGGGGTTCTAGATCGAACAGAACTTTTCTGTTCTTACTACAACTGATGATTCCCGTGCGCTGTCTTTATTACTCATTCACTCTGCACCCCAATACTGAATAACAATAACCTGTATGTTTTGCTCTTGTAAATGTCAAATCCATGCTCATTTTTCAAAGTTCTCGCGACTTCCTGTCCGCTTGTAGAGACGATCAGCGGAAACAACAAGCAGGTCGCTTAAAGTCTCCATGTGCAGACTCGAACTGACACTGAGAGGTCGTGTCAGTCTTCTCGGGTCGACAACTGAAAGCAATTGACCAATAATATTCAATCAATCATTCTTGCTCAATTCTATATGCTAGCAAAATCTCAAGTTGACAAATTAAAATTGTCTGAAGTGGGAAAATCTGTGTACATTCATGATTTTTTGTTTTACAATGAAATGCAATAAAGTGCCTTTATAGTGAAATTGTGAATTTGGAGTGAAGATACCTAGGTAATAGAATTATCTTTGGTAATAGTAGTACCTACCTAGGAAAAACTTTTGATCACGAAAATTCTGCTTTCAATTATTTTATATTTAGGTATTGTTAACATTTG
Source organism: Leuctra nigra (assembly GCA_934045905.1). Classification (NCBI taxonomy): domain Eukaryota; kingdom Metazoa; phylum Arthropoda; class Insecta; order Plecoptera; family Leuctridae; genus Leuctra; species Leuctra nigra. Next base: position 24,984,965 of record OW203764.1, read on the forward strand.
ACGATTTTTCAATTTTATCTCATTTTTGAAAGGTCTCCACTTTTAGAATCTGAGATTGCTTAGTACAATAAATATTTATATAAATAAATGATTTTTGAGTCAGTTACTTTCCTGTTCACGCAAATTTGATGGCTCATGGGCAAAACCGTGATTTTTTAAAATAACTACTGATTCCAATTTTGGTAAAATTAAGTTTCTATTTGTGAGGAAAATTCATTATGCTCGTTAGTAAAACATAAATGAATATTTCTGCCATTTACTGCCTGCTACTTGTGGAGTGAACATACCACTGATTCGACGTAAATGTGCAACTTCCAGCTCATTGGACGGTAGCACCGGATCTGTTTGCCCTCCCATGTACATGCCGTGGAATCCAAGATACGGCGACACAACTCTTGCTGTCAGTTTCTCAAATTGTAATCGTTTCTGGCTCGGAGGATAACATTCCGACACATTCTGATGGGAAAAGAATCACATTTTTAATTTTTGCTTTTGCCAACTTCTTTTTTTATGAATTGCAGTTTTATTCCTATGCAATCTTCAGTCTCCACTTGCAGTGCTCAAAACAGTGTTCGACACCCACGTTACAAATTTGAAGATTTTTAAGGAAATGAATTTCCACAGTATTTATTGTACACAAATCTCTTTAAATATTTAAAGACAACCGAGGTTATGGAAAAAGTTATGATATGTGATTCAGCAACACATATACATCACATTCTCACAAAAATCTTTCACATATTTCTCAGCAAGAAAGTGATTCAATGTTGTGTCAAAGTTTTATGTTCTGTACCAACCTGCAGCACTAAGAACATCTGCTTGACTACTGGGTCTAAGCTCTGTTCCTGGTACATTTCGCTCAAGATCGGTCCCAGCTGCGGCTCCAGATTCAATATGATGAGATCCCGGAACGCGAGGAGGGTAGCTTGTCGTACCGACATCCGAGGATTCTGTAAAGAAAGCTTGAAAGTTGAAGTGGTTCAGTGATACCTTCCTGACGCAACAAGGCTTTGAAATAATATTGGAATCTTCATGCCATGGCAGTTAGTTGACAGTTTGTTACAATTTTCCACATCTGTCAAATGATCACAATCTGAACATTTTTGTAAATTTTTAGACCATTGTCAATATTATTCTTAAAATTATAGAAAATAAAATGTTCTTGAAAAGTACAATTTCTTCCTGGAATTTTTAAAACAATTAAAATAAAAAGTTATTAGAATGTGTCTAATTTTCAGAATTTCAATGATATTGAAATTCAGACATTAGTACGACTATAGTAATTTAAAAAAAAATTGCTGAACAAATGGGATAGCTCACAAATAATTATATTTATTTTATTTTATTTTGTATTTTATTTGCACAAAATTTGCTATTTGCACAATTTTTTTATTTGCATACCCAATACACTTTTGAGATTGTTGACATTAATATGTAGTCCATAGTAGCAAGCTGTGGGAAAAGCAAATATTTCATTTCTGGTATATTTTCTTGCTTTGTTAGTTTCAGAAATTAGTATTCTAATCATAGATATGTATCCTGTTCTAATCAAATAACCACGTGATGTAGATCAAGCTAAACATATAAATTTACACTGCACTTATAATTCCCGAACAGTACCCAAATTAACGATATTTGTATAAGCAAATTACTGCGAGTTGATTCAGTAGTTTAGTTTTCTCCCAAAACAACTCCCATCTATTTGTCTCAACTCTACCATCTACTTCGTCGTCACAACTCTTTATACTCCCACTTAATTTGTTTGCTGGAGGAACGGCGTGGAAAACACGACTTACGACCTGATCCAGGAGTAGGTAAGTATAACTAACCAATTGTTATTGCTTCTCGAGAACTACGTGTAAAGTCCACCTCACTGACCTATTTCTCTGTTAGTTCGCTTTGGCGTACACAAATTCATGAATTGAGCCATGTGAAAGCCAATCAACGTCAAGCCAACCCTTGCATCACGCCAGATATTTACTGGGGGGGGGGGGGGGGGGGGGGGTGTTAAGAACACACGAGCTGGACCCCTATTCATGAAAAAAAGTTAGAGTGTTAGTGAGAAAATCGGTATCAGCAAATCAGCAGAATCTAATCCTGCTAGATTCCCATTGGTTGATAACAATTTTGTCACTATATTTTTCTCATACTCACGCCAATTGTTTTCAGGGATAAGCCCCCTTGTTGTTACTTGTTTATTTAACGGGGTTTGGGGGATTTCCTCCAGCATCCCCCATAGAGTTATATTTTTTTAACAATGATAAGGGATGATAAAATTATGTTTATGTGAAAGTGGATCCGAATGATAGTGATTCAGATCTTTATTTGACACGACTGTAAGACACCTCAATGACACGACTGCAAGAGACCTCAATGACACGACTGTAAGAGTTCTCAATGACACGACTGTAAGAGACCTCAATGGCACGACTGTAATAGACCTCAATGACACGACTGCAAGAGACCTCAATGACACGACTGTAATAGACCTCAATGACACGACTGCAAGAGACCTCAATGACACGACTGTAATAGACCTCAATGACACGACTGTAATAGACCTCAATGACACGACTGCAAGAGACCTCAATGACACGACTGTAAGAGACCTCAATGGCACGACTGTAAGAGACCTCAATGGCACGACTGTAATAGACCTCAATGGCACGACTGTAATAGACCTCAATGACACGACTGTATAAGAGACCTCAATGACACGACTGAAAGAGACCTCAATGACACGACTGTAAGAGACCTTAATGCTCTAGAAGAACATAGAAAAATATCAGCTCTTCAAGCATAAACTAAAACTGCACCTTGTAAATAAAGCGTATTACTCAATAGAAGAATTTCTAACTGACGGCTGGTAGTAATCTGAATTGTAACTAAATCTAATTCCCAATTTATGCATTAATTATTTTAAGTGATAGATATATTTATCAATACTTATCATTATAAACACTACTAACTGCTAAACTAACATTGTTTACTTAACTATGATTGTGTTGTAGCCTATAACTCATTATTAATTACAATTATCAATTTCATTTAAATTGTCTACTATTAGTATTAAAAATATTTACCTACATTGTATCAATGTAACTTCCAAATACCCTAAAAAAGTCAATTTTTCATTGTACTTATGGGTCAAGACTTGAGTAAACATATATGTATGTATACCATGTTATGGAAAATAAACTTGAAACTTGAAACTTGAAATGACACGACTGTAAGAGACCTCAATGACACGACTGCAAGAGACCTCAATGACACGACTGTAAGAGACCTCAATGGCACGACTGTAAGATACCTTAATGACACGACTGTAAGAGACCTCAATGAGACGACTGTAAGATACCTTAATGACACGACTGTAAGAGACCTCAATGGCACGACTGTAATAGACCTCAATGACACGACTGCAAGAGAAATTAATTATTATTAATTATTAATTACAAATGTAGAATGCTGTACTAAATTAAGTTATGTGACATGGTTTATACAATGTATAATTGTTTCTTAACCGAATAAAAATACAATACAATACAACAATACAAAGACCTCAATGACACGACTGTAAGATACCTCAATGGCACGACTGTAAGAGACCTCAATGGCACGACTGTAATAGACCTCAATGGCACGACTGTAATAGACCTCAATGACACGACTGTATAAGAGACCTCAATGACACGACTGAAAGAGACCTCAATGACACGACTGTAAGAGACCTCAATGGCACGACTGTAAGAGACCTCAATGTCACGACTGAAAGAGACCTCAATGACACGACTGTAAGAGACCTCAATGGCACGACTGTAAGAGACCTCAATGGCACGACTGCAAGAGACCTCAATGACAAGACTGCAGGAGACCTCAATGACGCGACTGCAAGAGACCTCAATGACACGACTGTAAGAGACCTCAATGACACGCGAGTCTTGGGGGAATGTGTTGACAGTAGTTCTTTGGCTTCTGAATGACCCAATTTATTTAATCAGAAACATGTATTTAGATCGATATTTTAAATCATGGCACCTCCACCGGTTAGTAAATAATAACAAAAATCTTACACATCTGAGATATCGATTTTAAAGGTTGGGTGGCGCGAAAGTAAATTTCCTTTTTGTTTTCCTAATAACTTCTGATCTGATGAAGAATATTATACAGAAACTAAATGTGAGATATTCCTGAAGTTACAAACTTTTTTTTTAGACATAACGTGTGGAAAATCAACTCGTTTAAAATGGCCGCCGTTTTCTTGCACACAAAATGTGCACTGTTTAGTGTTTTGGAAATATGTTTTTGACTTAGATGAATTAAAGTTTCTGTCCTTAATCAGGAATAGACTTACTTATTACCGTTAAACTTTAGTTTATTTCATTAAGCAAAAGATACGGGGAATTTACTTTTGGGCCACCCTATGTAAGTTCACCCAGCCAATTTGTGTTTTGCAGAAAAGCGTTTTTGTACCTTTGTATCAATCGTGAATCGAATGATCGAATCATAACGTGTATCTATTGTGACTCGACTCAGAGGAAAAGCTCTATCGAGGGGTTCTTTTGATTGGTTGAAAAAGAATTCGCAATCCTTTCTCGTAAATGATTCGAATGTACTCGTAAGCCTGAAAACTTGCCTTCACGTTGATAAATATCGCCTCGACTGCAGGAAGAATGTGTTGGTAAAAGTAAATCCAGGCTGTCGTGAGATTTGACACCAGATCCGACGTCCTGTTTCTCAAGTTCTCCATGAGCAGTTGATTGGCTGTTGGTAAGAGCGAACTTTGGAAGAACTCGAAGATCAAAGTTCCCGCTTTTGACAGGAGAATCATGTGGATATCATCGTGCAGTGAGGAAAGTTGATCTCGGGCGAAAGTGGGCGGACGCCCTATTCGTGGCTCAAACTGAAAAGTTTAAAAAGTTTATAATGTTATATTTATTTCTTCATTTAAAATATAGAAATCTACAGCAAGGGTCGGCAACATGCGGCTCCATGGAGGTTCTTGAATGGCTCTTTATAATTTAAATAAAAATCAGGAAACGAAAAATTTGTAAATTCGAAAAAAAACGCCCTGCGGGGCAACAATTGGAAGGTTATTTAATTAAGTTGGTTCATTTTAGAGTCCCAGAATCACTTTTAAATTGTTGACATTCTAAAGAAAACGCCATGCGGGCCAAAAACTGGTAGATTGGTCAAAATATCAAAATAAACTATAGTTCACAAACACTAATAAATTAAATAATAATGGAAGCCGCAGTAGAGGCAATCAAATATAATACATCGAAAATAATAAATTGAATTACTTTGCGGCTTTCAATATTATCTAATTTATTAATTGTTAATTAATTTTCGAAAGTTTTCGTACTTAGGACAAGGGGTGTTTTCAGTTTACTGCACACGAGGAGTGCGTTCATAATCTTTAATATATTTGGAAATTCAAAATTATGTGTAAATTTGTAAAACTGTCGGTAGACCAACCGTGTGGAAGGCTGTCGCGTAACATTGTAATGTAAGAAAATGTTACTAACGTAATTATTGACAGTTGAATCATAGATTGTTTATCTCAAAGAATAAAGACGAACATTCACTGAAACACCGCTATCTCTATTCTCAAGCCGTATTGTAACGAACACATGGATCGTTTACCTTGGCCTGATATAATCCACACACCGCCTCTTCAATTCTCATCCACTCTTCTTGAAACTGTTCGTCCAAGGCGATTGGAACTGTAGGATCATTGCTTGAAGCTCTTTCCAGGCGGGTCAAAGAATACCGCATTGTTGGAGGCACATTGCCCAAGTTAGGTTCTTTCTCACTGAACGTGAACGAAGACAGGCTTTTTAAATGCCGCAATCGTAACGTCATTGTTATCGAAGTTGATAAACACTACTCTGTTAATGGTGAAAAAAGTAGTTAAAATGTGTTATAAATACTAAATCACCTGTTGCACTCGAATGTTTATATAGAACTGAGAGGATTGCGGCATCGAAAGCACGATGCCATTGTCTATTTTAAAACGGTTTCAAATGTTTTGGTGTGAAGTTTGTCCCAATTGGAGCGGTGTCAATTGTCTGTCTTTCCTAGCGAATACTGACTTATTCCTTGGAGCTACGGTCGAGTTCTTATCTGCGAATACAAAGTCTAATTTTACGATTAGTTTTGTTATCTTCAGACAGCGTGATATAAGAAGACATTAGGTTCATACAAATAATCAGAAATATGAATTGAATCATTTGGCGTGGTTCGAGTTACGGAATATGACAAAATGTAGGTTTACATTGATAGAACAAATATAAAAGTGCACTAGTGAAACTAGAAATTTCGGCGCCCAATGCAAATCAAAGTATTGTCGCGAGCAAATGTGAGTTAGATGGTTTTAACCAAAATGTTGGTTGAGCACAACAAATATGCAAAAAATAAGTAGTAAAGGGCATTTATTCTATGAAGATATGGTCAAACATTTCCACAATCCCATACCTATAGAAATACACATTACAGCAATTTTAGGGGCCTGGGGAAGGACCTCCTAACCTTTACCTAAGCATTTCTGTCAATTTCATTGATCTTTTCCAGCAGAACTCTTCTCAGTTTTAAAAAGAACAACATGCAAAATAATTTGCTTAAAAATTCGATAGAAGTTTTAAATATTATGTAAGAGGTGAACATTGCTCACTTTATTTAAACAATAGCATTTGCATAATTGTAACTTATTTCAAAACTCTCCAAAAGGGCGCATTAGGTAATTGGTGCTAGGGAGAGAGGGCTTTAAACCTCTTGGATGACTGAATTCATCGCCGACACCAACCTAAAGCATGGCCCGTAGTCCGTAGGGCGTTTTTGTCTTTATAATACTCAAAAATTAATCTGGGGCGCAAAAATGCTATTTGATACATACAAACTTGGCTTCCTGGCGCCCTGTGCCACCGCTGCGCCCTCATACCCCTTGTTTATGGCTCTGGTGAAAGTAACTACCCTAAAAACCATAAAGCACCCCTCAGTTAAAATTTTGAAATTATTGAGTTATGTATCATTGGAATCAGCAGATCATTTTCTCACTTTGTAGCTTATGTTAAATTAACCAATGGCAAAGCAGAGATTAGAACTTGTTTTCGCGTATTAATCGAAACAGGCTTAGGGGCCAAATTACCAAAAATTATAGTTTCCATAAATTATGAAACTTAATCAAAGAGGAAGGGCAAGTGCTAGTGTTAATGTAAGATGACTTAATCTTCAGTTTAGTTAAGCTCCACTTCATGAAATGATGGTGTAGCCAGAAGTTAATGTAAACTGAGGATATAAGCTCCGGAATTAAATTGCAGTATACAATATGGTATACTAGATACTACACTTAGGCTGCATTTCACCAAGATTCTAAACCCGGGTTAGAGGCGGTAAACCTGGTTTAGAGGCTCCTAAACCAGGTTTACCGCCTCTAACCCGGGTTTGGAATATTGGTGAAACGCAGCCTTAGTTTTCTGAAGTGGAGTTTACGCTAACTGTAGCTTAAACTAATGGTAATACCGGCCCTTTAATGAAGGCAGTATCAACCATTATCAAACTATAAAACACAATAAAATACTTTGTGCATCGTAGTTAAACCGTCATTATTGAGGTATTATGATCAGAATTTAAAAAATAGTGAATTGCACTGAAGAAACGAACGACAAGATATCTTCTATAATATTATCTTTGCAGCTGATTTTATTTAGTCAAGCAATTCTAATACGTGAAAATTGGTCCAAACTGCGTAAAAGAACAGGGGTTTATTAATGATAAATTGTTGTTAATATTGGGAAGCAAATTGACTAGGAAAGTCTCCTGATTTTTTTTATGTTTTTATTTATATCAAGTGGGTACATATGAAAATACAATACACTCTTCCCTTTATGAAACATGTGTCGGGAGATCAATGATGAATTAGGAACAAAAGTTATTGAAATTATAAATTAGACTAGTTAATTAGACTAATTCTAGTTAATTTGTAAATATCAACACAAATAACGATGACAAACACACTTATCACCAGCAAAATTTAAAATTTTCATTCATAAAAATTAAATTCAAATGTCATTGGATATTTTGGCGGGAAAACGGCAGATATCATTTCCAAGTCTCCAACAATGTGTAACCATAGAGATGTATATACAGTTATATATCTCTATGGTGTAACCATGGTGGTTCCGTTGTTGCCATGACAATATAGCGGATTGTGATGTCATTGTCAATTTTCCTGTTTTAAAATTGTAAACTAAAATAATAGTCCAGGATCAAAACGTATTCCCGTGGAGCTTTTAGTTAGATATGTGGGCACCATGAAATTATTGTTCCTTGGGTCCTAGAGTATCTAAATCGCGTTGGTGCCAAAACCGAATACGCGTAGGGGGTTGCAGGGGGGTGACGGGGGTGGAAAATAATTTATAATTATTTGTATCCAAACGGTTAGAGATACAGAAATTTTGTAAGGGAATAAAAGTTGCGTAATAATATAAGGAAGAAAACATCTTCTTACAACTTTCTCACCAGATGAATATTTTGGGTTCTATTTCCCAAAAAGCAGGTATTTTTCCAAAATTATCAATTTAAGTATTAATTTCAATTAACACTGATAATTTCGCACTGCACGATTGATATATTAAGTTCTATACACTACATATACATGCTTATTAATTATCAAGTGTTTTATGTATCATAGTTGGTCAGTAAGTAACAAACATATCCGACCGCGCAGTGGTCCCGCGCCCTTGGCTCCGCCTAGAGCCCAGCCATATGCATAACCCAGGCATTGCATGCATTCAGCGACTCTTGTGACTTAATATTACGCCAAAACAAGTAAGTTAACTATAATTTCTTGATTATTAATATAATCATGTTGTATTCATACTCTTCCCCCACCCCACTTTAAGCGATTCGTCATTATTCAAAGGGATATTCCTTGTCAGAGCATTTACACAGAGTTTAAATCAAGTTTATAAGTCTGCGCTTGCATCATGCTTCTTTGCTGTTGGATTTTTATAATTTTACACACACATTTAAACATTTTTACTATGCGATAATGGCAGCAGGCGTAACTCCTAGTGATAACGTGCTAATTAGTAACTATTGGAAAATATCTATTAGGTAATTATTTTACAATTTCCAAACAATAAACATTCAGTGTGGTCTATGAGTAGTTTTATTGTAGGTACCGACATAATTGCCTCATCATAAAACACCTCGTGATAATTGTATTCTCTTTGGCCTATGGTGAGGACTTTGCAGGTAGCCCTGTAAAAGTCATGCTTAATGAATTGAGGGATACTAAAATAAATAAAACGATTAACAGTGATAAGGGATTTCACCTGGGGCAGTGATAGTAAATAGGTTTCATAAACCCCAGTCATACAACAGTGTTTGAGCTGAGGACTTAAGGATGTTGATTGGGAAGGAGGCAGTCATGGCCTATTAGTAGGGAACCTTCCCTTCATTCTCCATTGGACTGAGAACATCCACGACCTTGTTCTCAGTCAGGAAATGCGTTTCCAGGGGGTCTATTCTCGAATCGAAACCGCATGTGCATGTTCGACTATGCAAAATTAAGTGAACAATTTTATTTTATCAATGATTAAGTAACTGAATCCATTGTGCAGTGGCTCAATAGTCGAATTATTGGACGGTTCCCTACTATAGGTCACTGCCGCCTCCTTCCCACCTTACACACTTATACATAAAGGGAGGGGGCATAGTTCTGGTTTTCCGACAGGATATCATTGGACTCAATTAAATTTGTATCAGAAATGTACATGTTGTGGACCAGCATGACGGGAGGGGGGGGGGGGATACCCCCATTGTTTTCTTTTGATCGCATGTCTAGGGACAAAAATAATTGCTATTTGGTCACCCATGTAACATGTTAACCCTGGTTGTTTGTCCCTCCTCCCAAAGAAATGAATCTGGATCCGCCATTGCCCCCCTCCCCCCCCCCCCCCCCCAACCAATAGTCCATAAAAAGGTTTCATGAGATCTATTATTGGTGAAAATAAACCTTTCTCGAGTACTAGCAATGGTTTACCATAATAGGTTGAAAAATAAAAGAAATTGTTTTTGTCATTGTGCCTTTTTGGAGTCAAAATTTTGAACTTTCTGCCCTTAAATGACCATACCGAGATTTCTAAAAGTCTTATAAGTCTACAAATCTTAAAAGAGACGAAGCTTCTGAGTTGAACGTGGAAAAGTTAATTAACATTAAGGTCTTGTAGGAAACCAAAATTTTGATTTTTTGAGGGCTTTAACCCTAAAAGTACTCAGTAAATTGGCATACCAAAAAATACGTTTGTGTTAATTTGGACTTGTTACCGATCCTACTAAGCTTTATTTCAATCGGAGTAGGCCTTTAAACCTTTAGATTGATTGCTAATTTTTATTAAATTAATTAATAAGTCGGTTAATTACCTATGTGAATGTCAACAAATATGGTATTACTATTAATATTCATTTTGGATATGAGTTACTTTTAATTGATACCCATAATTACCAATTTATAATAATATATAATATATTTTTCTATATTTTATTAATTGTGTCAATTATGCCAATTACTCAGAAGGTATTAATGACTCAGCTTGGGGATATCGATTTTTGGATTTCTCATACTCGAATTAGTAAGGGTACCAATATTCACGTTAGTTTCACTAAACGCACAGATTTTGAACACCATGCCTCACAATGGCTGTATACCATAGGTATAAGCTATATAGGCGGAGCCAAGGGCGCGGGACCACTGCGCAGTCGGACATTTTTATTACTTACTGACCAACTATGACACATAGCACACTTGATAATTAATGAACGTGTATATGTAGTATAAAAAACTTAATAAATCAATCGTTCAGTGCGAAATTATCAGTGTTAATTCAATTTAACACTTGAAACTGATAATTTTTGAAAAATATCTGATTTTTGGGTAATAGAACCCAAAATATTTATCTGGTGAGAAAGTTGTAAGGAGACGTTTTCTTCCTTATATTATTACGCAACTTTTATTCTCTTACGAAATTTCTTTATCTCTAACCGTTTGGATGCAAATAATTATAAATGATTTTCCACCCCCGCCACCCCCCTGCAACCCCCGACGCGTATTCGGCTTTGGCACCAAAGCGATTTAGACACTCTAGGACCTATAGAACAATAATTTCATGGTGCCCACATATCTAACTAAAAGCTCCACGGGACTATCATTTTCGACGTTTTGATCCTGGACTATAATACCATATCTGTGTTCAGCAACATCTCAACATTCATAAAACAAATATTATTCTGAAATCTAATTTTAAGGATACTTCCCTATTGGCCCGAACTGCGTTCATTTTAATAAAAATCGAATTTACCTATAGAGTTTCAATTTAATATCTAAAACTTTGACTCGAATTTATTCTACAAAATAATGGCCTCTTTAAACTGTTTATGTAAGAGGCTTACCTACCTCTATATGAATATTTTAGGACTTAATATAATATATTACGCAATGCTTGTAATATTCTATATTTCGTAAGAGTACTAAGTCTTAGTTGAATAGAAATTCTTAAAAGGCTTTGTGTTTAACTGGGAAAAGCGGTTTAAATAGGAAAATAAACCGTCTTGATTTCCGGAAAACATCATGCTCTCGCGTTTCCAATTCTCTGTCCAGACGTTTTCAATTTTCCATTTTCCATTGTATTCTTTGCCATATTATTGACGATAAGAATGAATGTTGAATGCAGTCTGTAATAACATGTCACTAACAATGGTACAGAGTTGCAATGCGTAGAGATAAGCAAACGATGTCCAGATACAGTATAAACACATGCCAGCTCTTTTACAGATGCGATTGAACGACCCTTAATTACATTCTAGTTAGGAGTAACTACGGAAACGCTCAGGGTAACGCGTTGATGAGCGAGCACCGATACGTGCAACATCACCAACTAAACACGATCCACCATTCAAAGATGACTAGTACATTAGTTTTGATTTTCAATGCAACTTTTCAATCTCCATATATTACGCTGAATTAATTGAATCACAAATCCATCGGGCCGTGAATTTGGTACTTTTCAATAAATCTCTTGTGACAGTAGGTAATGTCAAAACTCTTAAAACGTCTGTTTACTTGACCGATTGGACGGAAAATGTATAAAATATGAAATAATGTTGGTCTTGATCACCTTTAAAAATTTGAAGTTTTTTGAAACATTCGACCAATCTGAAGCTATTTTTTAAATTTTAAATGTTGAATCTTAAACGATGTAAAATTTGATTATCGGATTAAATTTTAAATGTTGAATCTTAAACGATGTAAAATTTGATTATCGGATCGGATCAAATTGATCGGATCAACCAATCAGAAGATATTTATTTTACAATTTGAGCCAATCAACGGATTTCTAAAAATTTCGGTCTGTATACCACCTATAGTAGGTGGTCTTTATCTAGGTATTATTTATGTACAAAATTTCAGCTCGATCGGAGACACGGTCCTTGTTCTATTTGATAATTTGTTGTAAAACGTCAGTTTTTGAAGATCGTTCCACATTTCAAAATTGCCGCTCGAAAACTGATGTTTTCGGAAAGAGTAGTATTTCCGATCTTCCGATCGTCAATGATAAATTCTTCATAAGACGTCTTCGTCCGGGTGTTTGCGGGTATGCCGACCGTCTAATCCACTCATTGGCGCTCGGTCGTCCGATTTCACTGCCTTCTACATGACATGGTCGCTGACTGCATGTTCAGCTTGGTTCCGCGGACTGACATCCACCAGGCCGATGTCCAAGATGGCCGGTGTAAGCAAATGAAGAATAGAAGAACTGTCAGAAAGTGTTGTAAATTATATATTGCACGCGAATTTTCACTAAAATACATGTGTTTGTGAATTTGAAAAATAATAAGAGTGTATTTTATATAAAAGCAATATGTTTATAATATGATATAATCGTGTTGCAAAACAATTGAGAAAGTGAGAAAAGCTGTGGCCGTCATGCATTTTCAAGGCTCGCTTTCGCCAGCCCGTTCAAAAAATCGGCCTGCAATTTTGCACACATACTAGGTATTGTAATCCAAGTAGCCTCGTGATAAGTTGTTGAACATGATCCTGTTTTTATTTTTATTGTTATTTAAACTGGACGCTTGACTTAAATAACTTCAAATTTTGCATCGCCATGGGCAATCATTTTAGTTATTTTTTGTAAATTTTCAGAGTAATCTGTTGTTAATAGTTGTGTCGTTTGTGTGTTTTAAATTTAATGCGTTATTGGATATATTTGTCAAGTTTCGCGATAGAAATGTCAGGTTTTTATAACTGTTGATGCATTTCGTTTCGGCTCTTTCGAAGATTTGTAGAGCAGAAACTTTCGAATTCGCATGCAATACGAAGGCTCGCTTATCAACGCTTTACACAGAGCGTTTTCCTGGTAAAATATAATTGAGCGAGCGTTTCAAGCGTCTTGCTGACACCGCCTCTTTCCTCCACAACGTGTAAAATCCTCTCTCCCGCCAATGTTCATGCGTTTTATGGTGTTTTTATGGGATATTTTCAAAGCGGACAGCGTTTATAGTGTAGGGTCAGCGTCAAAAGAAGCCAATCAAATCCCACATTCGTATTAAAACCGGTATAGGAACTATTGAACGTAGCTGTACCTCCTTTAGCAGGCAGGTCACTGCATATTTTTTAACATATTGATTTTTTTTTATAAACATCTACCAAACATTTTATCTTCCCCATACCCTAAAAACCAATGACTAAAAACCAAAGACATTGGTTGTTGCCATGGCAATATAGTCCTAATCAAGAGTTTAAAATTTACAAGGGTATTGAAAAACTGACCCTTAAAATTGTATCAGTCAAAACACACCAAAAAGCAATTAGCAAACAAAAAGTATTTCGATTTTTGCTGTTTCTTTCCATATTAGGTGAAATTGACATTATGAATTTTGAACAACAAATAATTAGGTAAATAATAACATGAGTGCTTTTCTACAAGAAATATTTGAATATAAATTGAAATCCCCCCTTAATGAGGAACTAATATAATTGAGAAAATATTTTCCCAGTTTTCTTTCATCAAACCATAGAGATTCATATACTTACAGAGAGGGGCAAGTAGATAGCCAGCCTTGGTATGATGCGATGTACATTGTCAGGGTAGATCTGAGCATGCTCAGCCACCATCTTGGAGATTATTTCAAAAATTACTTTAAAAATGGCACCCCCCTCGATTGTAATGTTGTTGGCAAGAGACTTGAATGTTACTTTGTACTAACCTTCAGTGCATACTTCACAGTAACAAACAACACAGAACAAATAAATGTACAGTAAAAACAAGATATAATATTGTAATAGTCTTCTGATTCAAGTTAAAAACGTGTTTCTAGTAAGTTTAAAATTTGACAGCTCAAAGTAATTTTTTCACTGCCTTCCGAATTAATTTTCCATTTCAGTGGCAGTGAATTATTAAATATCTCCAATATGGAGAAAAAGGATCTTTCAAAATTAGTCAAGCATTAACCAGTAGTTACCCCTCTCTGTAATATATCTCTATGATCAAACGATCTAATTTTTTCGCATTTTCAATATCTTTCATTTATTTTATTGAATGTTTTTGATATTGATTTCCTCATCTTCGAATTGAATTGAGATTCGAATATGAGGAAACAGATCTATTTAGATCCTGGTCCTGCATGGATCCTGGTTATAACAGAAGTCGATTCATTCGATCATGAAATCGAACAGATGACATCCAAACAGATTTAGTTCTTAGAATATGACATTATGATTTAGGGGCAATGAACCGTGCAATGAGGAAACATGGAGCGACGGTGGAGGGTGCAGAGTCAAGAGTCAGGCATATGAAATGAAATTATATTTTTAAATCTAATGCTCAATATCCTATCGTTTTAAATTATACAGTACAAAGAATTCAACTCAATTCGAGCTTTTGAAATAATCTCGATTTTAGTACTTCGGATAAATGTTTAAAAGGGGCTCACATTCTCAATAAAAGTAAATAAAAGTATGTATTATTATGTTTATTATTTTCGTTCATGAGTTTTTTTAATCAATTATGCCAAAGTAACACACCTACACAATCTTCAATGACGTTAACATTAGAACGAATATGAAAATCAGAACAATAAATGGGATTATCCGGACTCATCTGTAGAGCCAAATATAATTTTCTAATACTAGGAAAACGCTCTGAGTAACGCGTTGATGAGCGAGCACTGATACGCGCAATACCTGGAACCGAAATTCTGTTTATCGAAAATGTCCTTAAAAGCCAATAATTCTTGAATTTCGTCACAGACTTGTATGAAAATCTCCAACAATTCCTAAAATATTGGTCCCAATAACCACGCAAAGTTTTAAGTTGATCGATTGAACCTTTATGATTGAACGATTCCTTGTTAATTTACAAAAATCACAGGATCTCGTTCAAAAAATATTTAAACGGTCATATCAGTTTCATAATATACGTTTGAAAGTTTCTGCTCTAACAACCTTGAAGTGAAGATCCGAAGATGCCGTGAAATGTGAAATTCGAGAAATATGACAGTCAACACGCAAAATATCCGTAAACTGTCAATAACTGTTGAATTTAAACACAGTTTAGTCTGAAAATTGTCAAAAATACAGATAATGTTGGACCCGATGACCATGCAAATTTTTAAGTTGATCGGTCAAACGGTTCTGATTTAAATTTCAAAACGCACATGAAATATTTTTTTTAAATTTTAACCAATGGAACGATTTGGCTGAAGATTTGTAAAATAAGAGACAATGTTGGTCTTAATGACCATGCAAAGGTTGATCACATTTGTCGAAGACCATTTTCATTTTTCAGCCTTCAGGAGATGTTTATTTAAATTTTAACCAATCAATGAATTTCAAAAAAAATTGGGGTCAGCAAACAGAGAATGTTGTCTCTACATGTGTGCAAAATTTCAGGTCGATCGGTGAAACTGTGCGATTTCTATTGCTCCATTTAGCAGACAAAAAAAAAAAAAAAAAACAGAGGTCCGTGTCAAAAGAGTAAGGAGACGCTCGCTTCGCTCGCTCAATGATAAACGTTTTTCTTTCTTTTAATTCTGATTGCTGAAACGATTTCGTTAACAAAAATATTCACTTTATTTTATTCTAATGGTTTCTTCAGTGTCAGTGGTTGATGGTTGTCTGGAATCGGAAGTTTCTGCTCTGTGATTCTTGCGATGTTTCGCAAGCTGGACTCCCATGGGTCCTCATTAGATGCACCAAACAGTACAGAGAAGAAACTTCTCACTTCATCCAGGTGCAACATATTTCTATGTTTTCAAACTGTGTCATTCCAATAATTATCACCGTTCGCTCATATTTACCATACACGTATTTGTTATCTCATAAAAAAATCGTTAACTCATTTGCACCTGCTATTTCACTATCAAAAGAATTCTCTTCCATTCGCAAATGTCAAAGAAATCATTTATCACGATAAAACAGATTTCCGTCAATCAACAGTTGCGATCCAGCGCGAGGTGTTTGACACACATTTCATTGCGCATGCGTGAACGTGCGTCGCGACGGCGTGGAGATATAACAGATAGACGCTAGGCGTCGCTCAGTAGTCCGTCTCCAGCGTCCCGACGCTCACAGCATCTCTCTCTCTCTCCGTAGAGCTCACGCGCCGTGCTGACGTAAGATCACAGATGCAAGTAGATGCTTCGCTTTAGAAGCGTTGGTGCTTGTTAGTGCATGATATGTTTTTTTTAATGGTTTCATGCATTTTTAGTGGTAATTTTTGAGAAGTTAAGTTTAAAAAAAATCTTTGATGGAGGTACTTTTTCTTTGAAAATGCTATGAATAACTTGATGTGTTTTAAACGATCCTATGGGGTAGCTAATGCAAATTGTTCGTCGATGGTCAAGGGTTTATTCGAGTTGTTATAACAACTCGTCATATTATAGTGTAGGTACGCGTATTTTCCTAATGTTATTTATTTTGTTATCTTTGTGCTGCTATAATGAATGTTATATTATTTTTGTTTTAGATTGTTTTAATTTTTAGTTTCATTTTTTCTGTGATATTTGTATATTGTAGTATTTTTTTTAACTTATAAAAATTTATAAAATTTAATAAATTCACAGACCACACAAAACCGCTTCAGCGATAATACTCTTCTATTACGTATTCTAATACTTATAATAATAATCGTGCAGTTAATTTGTGTTATAAATTTGAGATAGTAGGAAAATCAAAATAGGAATACGTTAAAATACTCCTTCACTTGCGCTATTGATCCAGTAGAATGATCATTATGGGAGCGACCGGTGTTGCGTACACATTGAGATCCACAATTAAGTACCTACAAGAACTTTCACCTTATCGTTATTAATTTTAATATAAAACGTGTGCTTAAAGCTTTAAATCGTAAATTACTTCATCTTAAAAGTTCACTTCAACCCATTAAAACTTTACGTATACTTTTATGACGTAAAAGTCATAACGAAACAAGGTGCACCAATTCAAAACACATGACATTCAATAAAACATAAAATACGTACCTACACTCAGGGATATGCACGCAATCCTCTGCTATTGCGCAGCTTAGACTTTTAAGTAATTAAATAATAGAAGATCGAAGAAGTGATCTGATTGTGTCATAACTGATACGGAAATAGACGACGACGGTGCAGAGATTCAAGCTGAGGAATGCATCAGTGTTTCAATAGGGAAGGGAACTTTACCACGCTAGAGACAACTTTATAATAAAAATAAAAATATAGAAGTGCTTTTAGAGCTGGATGTATTGTTCACCCAATTAATCATTTAATTGTAACTTAGTTGGATAATTTGTTAGACATAGACAATATCTTAGACCCCAGGGGCTGGATTCACAAAAAGTATTAAATGCTTTACGTATTTTCTTTCGATTTAATACTTTTGTCCCCTTGTAAAAGATAATATTTTTGAATAGATCAAAGGATCTATGCACAATGAATACGTAGTAGGAGCTAAATTCAAGACCATGTTCCAGACCCATGTAAGAAAATATTTAAACATTAGGCAAAGCGATTGCAGAATCTTGACACTGTTCTGCTCCAGAACACTTATATTGTGGTTATAAGAAGTGTCTAGAAATGCAAATGTAAATCTTGTAATTTTAGTACATTTTTAACGAGGATCTCCCTTTCAATATAATATCTCAACTTGGACTCCATCTGTCTAGTCTCATGTTCTATAAACCACTTTGTGTCCCGTCAATTCAAGAACATTTTGGACCAACGCTCCAAAACGCTATGGTAGGTTTATCAACAATAGTAAATTGCCCGCACAAAATTCTTTACAACAGCAACAAATCTGTCCTGCGATACATACTCAGACATGGGCAGTATCTAGATACTTGTATCTTAAGATACGTATCTTAGATACATTTGTATCTTGAATCTATTATTTTAAATACATGAGCCAAATGTATCTGTACCTTGTATTTTAAATACCCATTTCTAAAGTATTTTGTATCTTATTTGAAGATTTAAAGTACAAGATACATTTTTATGCGCCTAGAATTTCAACGATAGCTTGATCTCAAACAAGCATCAAATAATACACGTTGCCGTATTGAATCGATCAAGAAAATGTTAAGTATGTTGCCTTACAAATAGAACAAATTAAAATTTAATTTAGAATGTAAGTCCCTACATTTTTTACTGTTGGATGATATGTATGAGAATAAAAAAAGGATCTTTAAATGTATCTTTTTTGAAGTATCTAAAGATGCTATCTTGTATCTTGTATTTTAAATACATCTCTAAAATGTATCTTGTATCTTATATTTTAGATACCCAAATTAAAAGTATCAGTATCTTGTATTCCAAATACATTGAAACAGAGTATTTTGCCCATGTCTGTATATACTTTTGTAATAAGCATGTATATAATGATAATCTTCTAGTTTTTTGAGCGAGCGAAGCGAGCGTCTCCTTTTGGCTCTTTTGGCACGGACCTCTGTTTTTTTTTTGTTTGTTTTTTTTTTTCTGTTACTGACGATATACAGGTCAGAGTTTTTCTTCGATCGAGCTGAAATTTTGCACACAAGTACGTAACATTTCTGATTGTTGCAGACCCTAATTTTTTTGAAATCCCCTGATTGGTGCAAATTTAAAAAAAATTATCTTTCGATTGGTTGGTTTGATCAATTTGAAATTTAGCAAAGACATTGCAACCAACATTGTACCCAATCATAATAAATTTCAGCCAAATCCACCCATTGGTTCAAATTTGAAACCATTTTTCCTGTGATTTTTGAAATTTAAACTAGAACCGATTGACCGATCAACTAAAAACTTTGCATGGTCATTGGTACCAACATTTAAGGTATTTTTGCCAATTTTCAGTCAAATCTGTAGTTATTTTCAAAAGGTTTTGTAATTTTAGTGACATTTTGCGTGTTGGCTGTCAAATTCACGGCGACTTCGAATCTTCAGTTCAAGGCAAGGTAGTTAGAGCAGAAAGTTTCAAACGAAATGAAACTAATAATGACCGTTCAACAGATTGATCTGATATTGTGTACACACTAATATCATATGATTTGAGTGGTCCCAGGTATATTTTTTTAAAGAGATCCTGTGATTTTTGAATATTAACAAGGAACAGTTCAATCATAAGGGTTGATACTAACATTTTAGGAATATTTAGAGATTTTTATTCAAGTCTGACGAAATTCAAGATTTATTGGCTTTTAATGATATTTTCGATAGACATAATTTCGGTTCGAGGTGTTCCGCGTATCCGTGCTCGCTCATCAACGCGTTACTCAGAGCGTTTTCCTAGTACATTTCAATATAATTTTAGAATCCCAACGGAATCATATTAGGTAGGTATGGATTAATTCTTGTATCGGCATGTATAGGTAGCGATAAATAACATTCGTGTCAAAAAGTGGGCCAACGGTTTGATTTTCCGTCCGATGGACGTTTTGACATTTCCAACACGGGCCTCCTCAATCTGCCTCTATAGCCAGTCTATTTGTGTATATTAGGTAGCTTTTTTCCTGAAACAGTCCCTAAAATGTGAGCCAAAGTGGCTATTATTTTCATCCACGAACCATCCAAGCACTGGCCCCGCTCGATGCGCCTGCCCCCTATCTGTAGCCGATTCAGAACAAGATTTGAGAGGTCAAATGACCCACATGACATTTCAAACATAAATAACATAGATTCTAAAATATCATCACGTTACTTTTTGAAATTCACTTCAAACTTGGTGCCATAAGACCTAAATCGATTGTCTTCTGTAGATATTTTGTATTTATGATATGATTCAGGGAAGATATAGCAGCTTTCCTCCCCTCCCCGTCTTCTTATAGCAGCGTCTTCTGGACGTATTATAAAGTTCTGCTATTAATCCAAGTGCTATCAGTACATCGCACGCTTGGATACTTGGTCTTCGCAGAGCGTTGGGCTTCTAGTGATTGATTTCCAATCTATGTAGCGAGCCCTCCACTAGATACATGTTTGCTTTAACCTTAAATAGACCAGGGCAGGTCATTACTATGAACACTGCAATGAACATAAAGTACAAAGATGGAGTGTTCTGAAGTTCATTCAACATGGTAAATAGAACTATTAGGAAGAAGCGTCTAATGACAAAAACTGCAACTGTTTGTGTGAGATGAAGTTATTCAATGCTAAATCGAATAAAGATATGGTACCGATATGAATACATTCTGATAAGTGGAATAAATAACAGTTCTTTAAAATGTGTTAATTACGTTTAATGAAAACGTTGAGTAGAGGAAAGGTTTTATCAGTATGGGCTGTGAATACAATAAACTTTTCTTTCTGGCATCTACAATATAATTGTTGCAGTTTGTACCATAATGTATAACGAAAAATACATGCTTTAAGTCACATATAGGACTAAATTAGTAAGGTGGGAATAATATTGCACATAGCTTAAGTAGCGAAACAAATGCTTACAAGATAAGCATAGCTCCTGATTTTTTTTTATGTTAGGCATGCATTTGGTAATTGCTACGCGACTTGAACACTATTTAGGACTATTTTCATCTTGACAAGTATAAATGGATAAACATGTCTCTCATTCCCCCTATTGCTACGCGCCTGACGGTTTGTATTACTATCTCTACCACTCAAATAATCATCTCAAGAAATGGTTTAAGTGATCTATATGTGATTTATGTTTATGTGGTTTGTGTTTATGTTATGGACAGTGTTTATGTATATTTATTAATTTCTCCCTTCTCTCGTGGTACAAATAACGAACACAAAATTATTCCGGACAAAATCAATCAATCAATATCAATCTGTCAAGTTTGATATCTATCAATCATCAGTGACACACAAAATCACGCGTGAGATAGCAAGGCACTTCATTTTCTTTTTCATGTTTACTTGCGAAATGTTCGTGACTTGTTCTGTCCCCTCAATTCAATCACACACTTAATCACACATTACAATCATTGCAAAGATGCAGAGACAAATATCCTGAAAAGCTCATCGGCCTAATCGTGAGAAAACAAGAGCTGAAGAACAATGAATACATTTGAACAGTGAAAACTATTTTTATTCTGAAATTAATCTACATTATTTTTCGTCAGACGAAACACAGACAGATTGGCATCCGCTAATATTGATTATTGAATGAAGTCTGTCATACGTATATTTCTCTTCAAAAAAATCTACTAACATGATTGTAGTTTATTTTCATTGTGATTACAGAAATGGAAAAATATCAAAGCATTTGTCGATTATTAAGGATGCATATCTTATCCTATATTCCATAAACTCATGCACTGATGTTTCATGCATACTGAATCAGCCAATGAATAGAACTATTTCATCAGCTCACATATAGGATTATGTATAATACAAAGTGTAGTGTATAACATTTCGAATAAATGCAATCTATTATCATAATAGTTCTATAATGTATAATGCTCCTCCGCTATTCAATTGGTACAGAAACTATTTGCCCATGCAATTTGATCGCCGGCAGGAATTCTCTCTACTGATGTCACCAACGAGATGAACTATTATACATCCCTACATTACGTCATTACTAGCAGCCACATTGTGTCGAGAAATGTAATCAATCAACTGAAGTATGTTAGGTATTCTCTTAATTAACTTGATGAGGCAACACTTCCGACACCTATAGGCACAACACCTTATTTACTGGCATATACATACGTGGTCGATGAGCAAACCTGCGGAAAATTAAGTTCAAATAGGTCATGCTTTTTCATAGTGTATAGACCAATGCAAATTTTGATTTGAAACTGAGTCAACTGGGAAATTATCGAGTAAAGAATGATTTCGCGTTTATAATTCCAGTTCTTAATCAAGATGCCCGGACTCAATTCCGGCGACAGAACTTTCTAAATCTGAAGTAGGTATATTATCCATTTTGTAGACTGTCGAATGAGACGAAAATCTTCTTTTTCACATCTTTATCTTCATCATAATCACCATCACAGTCTTCTTAATCATCCTCTAAAAGTCATTCACAGACGTGAAATTGACTACTACAAAACTTAACCGAAACCAAATTAATCAATAATTGGTCCATATAGCTAAGTTCGTATACTATAAAAACAACACGGTACGCTTTTCTCCATTCGCCACCTGGTGCGAGGAAATCACGCTCCCTCTGAGAGCAGTTCTAAGTGAAATCTACGCTTCTAAGTGATATCAACGCTCGATAAGTGATACTTGGTGTACGTAATGCATACTTAAGAGCTGGGTGTTTAGCGAAGAGCGTCGCCTCGGCTGCTGATGTTTCTCTCTCATGAATTCTTCATCATGCTATACATGAATGCTATTATTAAATATTCATGTGAATTATGTGTCATAAAAGATTCGTTTTCTTGATTTGTGGCCTTTTTAGTGTGTCTTTGAGTTTAGAGGGGTTGCAAGCACCGAAATACAATTTACAAAATAAAAACACCTTATTCGATTTTTTTCTGAAAACACCAAAGCTTAGCAGTATAGTGTACCTAGAGTGTACCTATTCAGTTATTTGAGCTTAAGTGGTTTTTCTAACTGTGGTTCTGCAGTAAACCAGCAATTATTCATTGTCCTTGAAACATTTTCATACCACACTATTAGTGTATTATGTTGAACAAAATGCTTACCGCTTTCCCCCGTTTCTCATTGTAATTTGTAACAATTTTACCTTGTTCGCGTAGTATAACGTAAATATATTAGCGACATGAAAATTGTTAAAGATAACAAGTTCCTAAATCATTTTGGCGTAACACACTTATCAAAAGTTCGCTTCATTAAGAAAGAGGAAAAAAATTACAATGAATATATTTCATAAAAGGAGAGGCGCAAGATACATTTACCAAAATATATGGATCTCAAATCTGCATGTTTAACGTCATATTCTCACTTTACCCATCGTTGTGTTTAGTTGTTTAAGTCGGCTGCCCTCGAAAGTAAACATTGGGGATGATATCCTTAATATTTTTTTTTGAACCATTCAAATTATGAAAAATTTAAAGCAATTTGTATTTGAATGTATTGATTTTATTAACATACTACAATACATTATAAAGGAACATAGATACATTGTTTTGATTTCTAATATCTATAACAGCAAACTGTCATACATTTTGCTACCCGTGTTGAAAACTGATCCTGACCATTTTGTACCATTACAGTGTTTACATGAGCATTAATATTAACACTATTACATTAACAGTAACACATTTATTTTTTGAGTCGACTTTATCAATAAAGACACGAACTTTTAAGCACAATATTCGCGCCCATACTCGACTGAAAGTTGAAATGCACCTACTTTTCAGCTTTCAGGCGAGTTTGGGCACAAATATTGTGTTAAAATGTTCGTGTTTTGATAAAGTCGACTCAAAAAAGAGATGTGTTAAGGAGGGATGCCCAAGTAGATTTTCCGAAAATATTTTTTGTTGAAATGTACGACTTTTATTAATTTTTTCAACATTTCAACTATATTTTTATGTAAATGTTTCATCAAATATCTTGTTACTTGCAACTCTCGAATTATATTGAGTTTTCAATATGATGTATTCGGAAGATTAAGAAATTTTAACACAGGAGGTATGGGAAAATTATTTAGAATTTGGCGCCTAACTTTTAAAAAACGTACGGCTAGGTGTATATATAAAAAATCCTAATAAATACCTCTATGTCTAATACACATAATATTAGTTTTTGGAACAAATCTATCGGGGGAAAATAGTTTAAATCGTATATTTACTAGAAAAATTACCGTGTTTTTTCGACTTACCATGTTAAAGATAGGGCTAACTCAACTTTATAAAGTGATATATCTTGGAAATTAGTTCGGCTACCCTACTTTTTCTTGCGTTTATATGGTGCACAAGGAAATTATCTATTAAATAAGCATATTAATTCAAATATCTATCGGAGACCTCTACTTGGGCATCCCCCCTTAAGTTGCTTTTCAAAATTTTCATAATTTAAATGGTTCAAAAGTTATTTAGG